>JAKTWT010000045.1:0-172421 GCA_030582155.1 Hansenula lynferdii | reverse complement strand
GATTGGGATCCGTCAGTCATTTCAAAGTGAAAGTAGGTTCGTTTGAAAGCTTGTAACTTGCTCTGTAAGGATATTCACTGCTTTTACTCTATATCAGATAATATAGACTAAAAAAAGCTTTTTTTTTTATTCTCAATTATTACTCAGCAGCAACAGGTCATATATGTGACAGGGTCTTCATAATTTCAGAGATGGTTTTGTGGTCTAGTAGGTTATGGCATCTGCTTAACAGAAAGTTAATTCGCAGAACGTCCCCAGTTCGATCCTGGGCAAAATCATATTTTTTGTTGCTTAGTCAGACATTTTTTTTCCGTCAGTATTCGAAATACTTCAGGCGTAGCGTACTGTATATACTTTTTATTTTGTAGCCGATTAAATTGAGGACTATGGAAATCCCTTAAAAGACACATAAGATTAAGAAAATAGTGAAGGAGCAGTGCATGGTGTATTTTTACTCATCAATTTTTTTTTTTCAATGTTAGGTTAATCGAAATTTGTAAATTCCGCGAATTTTTATATACAAGAACAAGAAGAACAATACATCGAACACTCAAAGCTTTTTCATATTAAAGCTTTTGAATTGACATTTAATTGAATTTATCTAGTTTGAACAGAATATCACACATACCGCAGCTGAAGATGACAGAAGAAAGCTTGATATCATCATTATACCCTCCACCGCCGGCTTACTACAAATCTTTCACGAATGAAAACTTGGAGAGATTTCAAAATATAAAGAAGAATCAACCTGAAGAAGAAAAAGAAGCTCAATTGCTAGAGCAGGATAAAGATCTTGAATTTCTCATACCGCCAAAACCTCCTTCAGGAGAAACTTATAGATCATTTGGTAATATATGGCATGTAAGTAGCAACTCCCTATATTTGACTCATAGATCACTAACATTTCAAAGTTCAATGATAAAATTCCTAAATTAGAAGATATGGGTATAGCCCAACTTTATGAAGAATCAGACATACCCAATGTAGAAGATTCAAAATTCAAGATTGAAGAACTGAAGAAGCTTTTAAAGTCATTATTGTTAAATTTTCTTGAGATTGTTGGTGTTATGAGTGTAGCACCGGATCAATTTGCTACTAAAATTGAGCATATTAGAACAATATTGATCAATATACACCACATATTGAATGAGTATAGACCTCATCAATCTAGAGAGTCGCTGATTTTATTGTTGGAGAAACAAGTTGAAACAAAGAAGGATGAAATTAAAAACATTGAACGAGTTTGTAAGGACGTGGAGACTAAAGTCAAGGAACTTGTAGAGAAATTTGTCGATAACAAGGAGCCAAAGAAAGAAGAGAATGAAGGAGATGACACTTTGGGTGATTCTGTGTCAAACAAGACCCTAGAAATAGCTAGACAAGAATAATGAAACTAAATTGGAAGGCTTTGGACTGAAATTGTAGCTCTTTGAACGCCGTAAAAAGCCATAAAACTCAAAAAGCCCTCAATGGAAAGCAAGCATATCAAACTAGTGCGCAAGCTTTTTTTCCCTAAGTATAGGCTGAAAACGCTGTATATCAAGTTAATTCCACGAGTTGAATAATGTGCGCACCGTTTGGATTCTACAAAGGTTGGATTTTTTCGCCCTCGAAAAAAACAACACTATTAATCTTACAAATACCACAATCAACAACCATCAACGCCTCGGTCGCCCTTCACATACAATAGATTCAATCCATAATATTGAAACAATTGCCCAAGATGTCTGATGCAATGGATGTCGATGTTCCTCGTATGTGGTCTTTCCCTCAGTTAGATGAACCATTCAAACTAACACAACATTAGCTACAGAAGAAGTTACAGAAGAAGCACAAAATCAAGTAACAGAGCAACAAACCACCAAAAAGGTATCCAAGACACCAAAGAAGAAATTTGAAGTTAGAAAATGGACCGCTGTGGCATTCTGGTCATGGGATATCGTTGTGGAAACTTGTGCCATTTGCAGAAATCATTTAATGGAACCATGTATCGAATGTCAACCAAATTCGATGAGTGCTACAAGTAATGAATGTATTGCGGCATGGGGGACTTGTAACGTGAGTTTTATAGTCATTGATTCATCTGATTGTTTGATTACTAACAGAATAATAGCATGCTTTCCATATGCACTGTATTTCCAGATGGTTAAAGACCCGTAATGTTTGTCCTCTAGATAATAGAGAATGGCAATTTCAAAAATACGGGAAATGATTACCAATTTAGCGGTAAACGTAAGCCATACATATTTGATGTCAGTTCAAATGGTGATGATTCTTTTGAATGTTCTGAACTCAGTGTGATGCCCTGCTCGACTTTATACACATGTTTATGAATTTGTTTTTGATTTGTTTTTACTTCGTTTGGTATATATATACATGACATGAGAATCATATAAGTGTCAATGAATTGAAGCTCTCTATTCACATATAATACTATACAAATTTGTTATTTTTTTGAAATACACTGTACGCTTTATCAAATTTGGCCATAATATCGACTGTTTCTTGGAAATGTTCCAATGGATACAATACTCAATGTTTGTTCTTTCAATTCCTTGATTGCAGCCAGGACATTTGGGTCATCACGACCTTCACTCCAAAATTCAATGAAGAAGACATATTGCCATTGTTCGTTTAATGATGGCCTTGAAGTTATACTAGCCAAATTGATTCCATGCTTTGAAAAGACATTCAATGCATTGGCCAATGCACCAGCATCGTTATGCTCCACTGTGAATGCTAGTAATGAAATGTATTTCGTGTTCAAATTCTCAGCTTCTTTTTTGCTCAATATCAGAAATCTTGTTGTGTTCTCCTTGTTATTTTCGATATTCTCATACAAGATTGGAATATCATGAACTTCTGAAGCATATGAACTTGCAATAGCTGCCCACTCATCACCTTCTTTAGATGCAACTTCTGCGGCTTTTGAAGTGGAACTGCTATCTATTTTTTCAAGATGTGAACCTTCCTCTAATAACCATTTAGAAACTTGACCCCAAGCCTGTGGATGTGTCAAAATTTTTGAAACTTTTGAAATATCTTTAGCATGAGTCAAAACACAATGATGGATTGAAACAAATTGCTCTGCAACAACTTTAAAAGTCTCTTTAGAATTTCCCTTCCCAGGTATCAATATATCTCTTAGTAAGTCATAAGTCGGCATAACTTGACCATTTGTGGAATTCTCAAAAGGCACGACACTAAAATCTACTTCATCATCAATGATTCTTTTGAAACAGTCTATAATACTGGTTAGCGACCTTGATGTATATTTTTTGCCATTAAAATTTACTCACCACTTATCGATGATTGTGGAAGAAGTGTGGTTCCTTCATCAAATTGCTGTAGCGCAGCCTAAAAAATTGTTAGAAAAAAGCTCCCAAAAACCCAACACTCCAAATAGATCAACTTGCCTGATGTGTATATGTCCCCTCTGGCCCTAAATATGCGACTCTAGAGCTGGTTGAACTCATCTTTAGTCTTGTCTCTGTGTTTCGCTATATTTATGTCCCAACGCCGAAGCTGATTATTTCACGCTGTAATTTTGAACGTCTACATGAAAATTTCAAGAATTATCAGATCGGGCATCTATGATTTCAACCTGGAAGTCCGGCGAGAATCTGGGAAGAATACTTTGAAACAGAGAATTGACCAAAACTACTGAAGGTTATGTATAATGAATATTTTGTTTATTATGTACAGTTTCTATGAGCTTCTTTAGTTTAATTTTCAAGTGATTGGGATTCAGCAAGAAGTTTCTCAACGTTGAAATCCGCAGATCCAGAAGTGAAATCTTTCAATAGTTGCAAACGACGTTTGGAAGCTTCAGTCTCAGCCATGGCACCATAGAATCTTTGAACATTTAGTAGCAACAATTGAGCTTCTGGTAACTTGACAGCGGAGTCTTTCTCCACAGTACCGTTCATCAAAACAACGTCTTTATCATTCTTAAGTTCGGTATGGAAGATGATTGATGTATGTGGTCTTGCATACTCCTTATGAACTTTGAATTCCATCAAGGTGGTAAACATACAATGAACAGTGTTTGGACCAACAAATTGCCATTGGATATAATGAAGATCAAATCCTTCACCTTCCCTTGGTAATGGCAATACAAAAGTTGGATTACTTCTAGCATTTTTGTATAATTTATCGAAAACTGACCCAGGAACTAATGAGGTTAATACATTGTCTTTACTTGCAAATCTAGCTCTCCAAATGTATTCTAATTCTTTCAATGGTAATTGTGCAATTTTTTCAACATCGACAAATGATTCTAATGATTTGTATGGTTTTTCAGGGGTGTTTGGATCCCTACCCTTTCTCAGAACTTTTTCATGGGCTGATTTACTTTGAGCTTCTAAAGCTTGTCTTCTTTCATATTCTTCCAATTCTTGCAATGGGTCCACTTTACTGAATTCTTTACGAGATTTTTCAAGTTCATCCTTCAATTTTTCTTTAAGATCATCAACATTACTAGCACCAAGCCTTTTTGGAACGATAATTAGTATAACAATTACAAAAAAAATCTCATTGAAGAACAAACTTACTCTTTAGCCTTCTTCTCTAACTTCTCACGATATTTATCTAATGGGTCCTCTTTTGCACTCTTTTGAACAAATCTGACATTTGAGACAGAGGCATTTCTCACTTGTTGAGACACCCTCAAGCCTCTAAATGTGTTTTGGATCAAGCTTCTGGAGACCTTCATGTTATGCGAACAAAATTAATTGACGGATTCAAAATTCGCTTGGTAGTTGTGTCAAAATGAAAGCATCTCTCTAAATAGCCTACACTTTTTGGCCATCGCTGAGCTTGAATGGGCCGGAATAAGCAAGTGTATTCCGAGGGTAAAGTCAAATGGATTTACCCATAATCCATAGCTCATCAAGCAAGATTCGGCTGTTGTAGGGCATAAAAAAGTGTCAAGAAGCCATTCAGAATACCAGCCAGACAAATACCCTCACAACGTTTCCCAGTTCCAGTGCCCACCCAGTTCTCGTGCGCCTCTTTTTTTGCCAGACGCGATTCAGTTTAGATCGGCTTACATAATGATCTTTTTTTGTTTACCAATTTTTCCAGCGTACCTGGATTTTAGCCATATCGTATTGAAACCTCATCAAAACATCAATACTTTTTGCCTTTAGATTGGTTTTGCTTAAAGATTTTTGCTGGAAACTGCGCTTTTGACTCCACAGACAGTGTGTACACTCGTTTATCTGCTCATTTCATCACCATTTAGGCACCTAGATACATTTTTGCATGGCATCAAATTAAGCGAGAGCGCGCTGATCAGATCAAGTACTACTTCATATTCAGGTCAGACAGTCAATAAACATGCAAACAGTCGCCTCTGACGGACCCAAAGGACCACGGGGAAGCGATTTCAAGCCATCACTGGCACCTAAAGGCCCTGCCAAAAAGAAGAAGAACTATGTCACAGACAAACCGCTGCCTTTACCAACAGCGTCAAGAGGAAGTGTTGATGATGATTCATTTGTCCACGAGTTTTCCAGAACAGACGTTAGAGAGCTCATACATACAGTCACCCAGGAGCTGAAAATAAAGGGTAATAAGACACCCTTGGTGCTTTTAGCATTTCGTCCAAAGGTTGACGATGAAAAATTAACAACATTCCTAAGTTTGGTGTTCCCGAACGGAACAACTCCAGCACCATTAAACCAGATCGAAAGAGCATCTAGAGATACAGACGAATACACCTTAATGACAGCTTTGAAATATTTGTGGTCAAGATTACCTATGGACTCAATCATTGGCTGGGATGCATATGAGACTTTCAAAAAATTAGAAGCAAAGGCAAATTATCCGAAAAAGGCCTTTTTAGAATTCATGCCTCAATGTTTAACGTCACCTGCTCATGCTTCAATTGTTTATGATTTCTTAGATCTCTTGGTTTCACTATCTGCAAACGCCAAAGAAAATCAATTGAGTGGTAGAAAAATATCAAAGATGGCTGGGCTTTGGGCATTTCATGGTCCTCCAAATTCTGCAAATTTAACAAAATCAAGACTTGATCCAACAGAGAACTCTTTCACAGAAGGCCTAAAAGACTGGTTACCTGCTGCTGATGCTCTGTTCCACCTTTTTTTGTCATTTTTGAGATCTATGCTTCCAGATGACCAAAACACCAAACTTCAATTACCAAGAACATTACAAGCTTTATTGGCTAGTAACTCATATCCACCTCCTGATTTGACTTTTTCATCTACAACACTGGTTAGTGTTCCACTGGTGACGATAAGGTCTAACAAACTATCAAAAGATCCGATTGAGTTGTTGAATAAATTACCCAAGGTGCTTAGCTTTGATAATCAAAAAAATTTTGAAGCCAAAGAAGATTACGCTCTTTTGAAATCACTATGCAGGAATAATGCAAATATCTTGAATAAACTTTCGGGTGAGTCGAGAAGAATTATTGGATTGATGTGCGAAAAACCTACAGATGGAACTTTGACCGCTGGCTGGCCAGAATATCATCCACCTCAAAATATGACAGAGGAAAATACCCATGTTTCGGTATCAAGAGTATCCATTGACGATTACTTCATATGGGCTTGGATGTCAAGTATGGCTTTCGAGGAGACCGCTTCAAAAAAGAGACTTTTCGGTAGATCATTGATCTCAGAGTTTGTGTTTGATGGTTTCAAGAAATGGATAGTTGTTGAAGAGCAAAATATTGAATCAACCGTTAGAAATCACAGACCACCAATTCCAGAGAAACCAAGTTCAAAAAACCAACATCGAGTTCCTAGTTCTCAACCTCATTACAAGTCTTTATTATTAGATGAAAACATTTCAAAACCTTCGAAACCAAAAAATAAAGTTCTTCAGGAGAAATCAGTACCTGATAATGTTCCACCACCTATAAGGAAAGTTTCTGCTCCACTGTCGCCAAAGTTGAATCTGCTAAAACCTTTTAAAAAGTTTCAACATCATGAACAGGAGAACAAACCACTACCGGATGAAAAAGTTTATCATGATAAGGCAATGGAGTATGAACCATTTGAGGATGTTGGTGGTCTTCCAGAAATCGAAAGAAATCAGTACAGACTAAGTATGCCCTTGGACAATTTCGGGTTTGATGACGATTATGAGCAACCGAATGCTCAAAATTACAACGATCTTTACAATTCTGGTGATTACAAAAGCACAGCACCACCAAGAACAAATGGCTATATCCAAACCAATTACTATGATCAAGATAATAGATTGAGACCAGATTCGAAAAACATGCAGTTTTATGATCCTCATAGTCGTGACGTCTTTGTTCAAGATACATTCAACAATACAGGCCCGGAAACTCCAGCTAAATATGGCAATGAAAATACTCCAGGACCTTTTCAACCTCCTTCTCCCTACAAGGAACAGCCTACGAATAATGTATCCAATGGGTCAATTGATGATTTAACTAAAATGGTGAACAGACTTTCACAACAAGTGCTTCAAGTGGAATCGAAATTGGGTGGATCAAGTACAAGTTTACCACAGGATGAACATATGGTTACTGAACCAATAAATGGTGGGAACAATCATGAAATTAGACCTTTGAACGTTACCATGAATAGCCAAGCTTCGTCTGTCACCTCAAAGCCAAGAAGGAAACCTCCACAAGGTAACTCCATGTATACACAGGGCAATATTGCATACACTCAAGGACCAGCCGAATACATAAAACCATCGCAGGAAAACGGATGGGTATCTCAAACCCAGGAACCTTATTCACAACCACTAATGAATCAATCTTCAGAACAAACGGCGAAGGGATATTCCCAAAATAGGAGCTCAGCCTACTACAACGATTACCCACCAGAACCAGTACAAAGAAACTCATATGTGGATTCGAATCAAGACAATTCACAAGGATCAACTGAGTTTTCTTCTCTCCAGCCTCAGGGGGCATATAATGAAGCTCATTTGTCAGTTGGAAGATACCCGAATGAACCTCGAGAAAGAGCCACTATGGTCACAAATTCAACAGAACGTGATAGCTATTATAGTGCTAGCTCATATGGTCAGACTATTGAGAATGGGGATTCGGGACGTTTAAACAATATGTCTCAGAGAAACTCAGTGGTTCCTTCAGCTGATCACAACGATGGTGATGCGACGATTGTGATGAATGATGAAGATAAAAGGTACTCCACGAACTCACAAAAAAGATATCCGGATAGTATAATTGAAACTTATGCAACTCCATCAATATACCCACCTGGTGACAGTGAACATTCAAGCTATGTCAGCCCATCTAGAAATGTGATTGATAATTCATCCCCACAACAGTCGAAACGCTATAGTCATCCTGAGAAGCTATCACAAATTCCAGAGCCACTCAGCACAAACGATGCTAATTATATTCCAGATTCAAGTGTTCCTGAAATACCAATTCCACCATCTCCATCAAAAATCTCGAGAAAAGCAGTTGTGGGTGATGCTTATATTCAAGCTGGTTCATTTCAACCACCTGGTATTGCTATGGAATCTGCCACGTCATTATCAGCCCCATCAGATGGTACTGGGTCTTATGTTAGTGATGATCCATATGAAAGAAGACAAAGACATACACCTGATTCAGTTGCTAATGAAAGAAACAGAGGACCTAATTATGGTTCTTACACTGAATCTGGTCAATCTTTGGGTATGCCGTCTGTTGAGCAGAAAACAAGAAGTGTTCAAAGCTTTCACAGTGCACATGATCCTGATAGTTTTGCTGCTGCTACACCTCAACGCCAAAGAGCTTCACCAGCTGGTACCAAATATGAGACTCCTTTTAGATCTCCACCATCTGACATGAATGGATATCCTCAACATGCAAATCAACAACCATCACAACATTCAATGTACAAATCTCCACCACCTAAAGCTCCAAATTATGGAACACCTTCACCAAGCCCTGGAGGCAGATTAGCAGTTCCACATTCTGAAAGACCACCAATGAGACAACATGCTTCACCAGTTGCACCACATGGTCCTCCAAGAGCTCATTCATCTTCACCAAGGCCTCCAAAGAGCAGATCAGCCCCACAAGGACATTATCCACCACCAAATGGCCCTATACATCTTCAACAAAGTTATCATCCACCCCCTCAAGGATATCAAGCACCACCTCCTCAAGGATACCAACCACTGCCTCCACAGGGATACTTTCCACCAGCTCAAGGCTATCAGCCTCCACCTCAAGGATACTACCCACCACCTCAACAATGGTATCCACCACAACAAGGGTATGGTTATCCACCACATATCGGTACAGGTGCGCCAAATAATCCACTACACAGTAAACAAGGAGCAGCTCCTACAAATGGTGTGAGTGATTATGCTATTGGTCATTTACCACAGGGACCTGCTACCAACAAACTGCATAGAACAAATAACAAGAACGATAAGAAGAAGATGCGTGATGCATTGATGGGTGACTTTGGGATTTAAGGACGAACAACAAGTACATAAAAGTAATATTACTACATTATATGCCAATTTTCAACTGCAAGCCTAATACATAATTGTTACACCATATAAAATGGTATGTTTGAAATCTTTGTAGTTATTTTGTGTGGCACCTTGACACAACTGATAAGGATGAATTTTTGACGCGTCTCATACGCCAAATCTGGAGAGTCACGTGAGTTTTGTTTACAAATTCGCATATTTTTTTATGAAACAAAAAGCTCGCATTGTAGAGAAAATTAACTTGAGTTATTTTAGTTGACACAAAGAAAATCTGTGCTATTAATTTATAAAGGAATATCTTGGGTTGATTTGAGATTTGTGTCCCTTTAAATTTCATAAAAAGTGCCACCATTTGAATTGTATCAATTAGAAAGCATAGATTGAGTCACAAAGACGCAAACAATAATGTCTCAACACGCACAAAGATCAAACTATCTCTCACCACCTTCATCACCGGATAAGTCAAAAATTTCCCTGGGAAGTAGAAGGCGTATACATTCTGCTGATGAAAATCGTAAATCTAAAGCTCAAATAAATGTCACATGTTACATGAATAATTCAGAGCCTTGGTTGAAGATAAGAAAGCTTCCAAACAAAATTGCAAGATCAGAAATAACCGGATTTGTTGATGCTTATTATTCAAAATATGGGATTTTTAAACCATCAGCGAAGAAGAAGAAGAAGACAAATACAAAGACAACACGTCAATTGAAGAGCTTGACTTCATCACCTCCAAAGGACAACAAACCAGCTTTAAATGATTCACCACGATTAGACAATATCACAATTGATCAAAGTTCACAATTGACAGATGGTGGTTACACGAGTGACTTTATTAGACGCAGCTATGGAACTAGATCAAAGAATAAATCAACGCAAGATATTGATGACCAGAACGTTACTTTACCAAGCAACAAAATTCAAGAAGGACAAATGACAGTTTCCAAATGGAGTCAGCAAAAATTCATCCTGGAATCAAGCAAGGGTGATAAAGCTGGGTTTTTAAAACTATGCAATGTCCAACTGATTCATGATATTGAGATTGACGATATTCCAGATTTTGTTCCTAAGGTTGAAATGGATGAAACGAAGCTCAATAAAGTGTGCAAGAGGTTAGGATTGAGTATTGATAAGCCAAAGAGTTTGAAAAATGAGAATGGTTATAGATTCACACCTCAAGAAGTTCTGTTGGTACATGCTTTAAAATTGACAGCACAACAATTTTTCGACACCAAGAAGAGATTCTTTGCAGAAAAAGCTAGAAGGCTGTTTTCGAAATCGACTTTCAAGAAGACAGATGCACAGAAGGCATGTAAAATTGATGTTAACAAGGCTTCAAAATTGCACGAGATTTATAGGGTTTGTGGATTATTGAATGATGAGCTATTTCATTGTTAAATGTTTTGGATTGTGAATAACATGGTGGGTAATTTCGGATATTATTTTTGTGAGAACATGGTAGGTAATCTAGGTTGGTGACCAGGGAATTTTGGGTTATTTGATTTTGTTGTATAGTAGTTGTAGAGTAATTATAGGGAATATGTTATGTTTTTGTCTAGTGTAAAATCCTCGAGGCTCGAGAAATCCTCCAGTTGTATGTACTCTGTGGCCGTAACAATATGTACTTTTCCGCGATTTTTCAAGTTTGGAAAAAGAGATCAAATTTGAACTCAAAACGAATATATAAGAAGATTTGTAATTTGTATTCATAATTGAACTGGTGGCATCATCATCATCGGATTCACTGGAACGCTTTTTGATAGAGAGGAAACACACTACACACACACAAGATGGTCAAAACAAAGCTAGTAACGCTAAAGATTGCAAGTGAATCTTTGAAAGACTACCCTGTGGAAGACACATTACACAACACCAAGAGAAGAAAAAGCTCATCTGGAACCAAGACGAGTAAACTAGCTGCTGAAACTCCATCAGCAGTGAAAACAGAAACTGCTGGCAGTATAAGTGAGACTCCTTCTAGAGCCGCTACGCCCAATGTCGAAGATGGGAAGAAGAAGGCACGCGGTGGTGGACGTGGTAATGCTAAAAGTGCAAAGAGATCTCTTTTTTCATCACCAGGACCTGAAAGTTCACCAGGACCAGGTTCACCTTCCAATACAACTGGCTTGAGTGCCGGAAGCAACACAACAAAATCTACTTTGGCAAATTCTATAACTAGTGGTGATATTGATGATTCAAATGATGGCGAACAAACAATTAAAAAAGTGGATAAAGTGAGAATATGGGTTAAAAAACCTGTTGATATAACAAGTTTCACAGGATATAACATTGAGTTGGTAAGTTGGTCAGGTGGTGTAGGGGATGAAAAAGTAAAGAAGGAAAATGATCAAGATGGGAATAAAGATTCTAAAAACTCTGGTATTAAAGTACAAATCAAATTAAACAATAAAAATATAAATAATGATGAAGATAATGCTGATTCTAGAGACCAATCACCTGCATTACCAGATGATGCATCCTCAGCTGTATCCACACCTGAACCATCGAATGTTGCAACTCCAGTTTAGACTCTGAAATTAAAGAGTGTGATTCAAAAAATTGTGAAAATTGACTCAGTTTAAATGTTGATTGGCTTTACTTATATTACTCTACCTTGAAATGTGTCAAGTTATTCAAAAATTTAAATAATGCCGCATCAGTATGTCTTGAATCTTGATGCCTTCAAGTACATACCCTTTTCAAAAGCCACATGGTTTAAAATGATGCATAAGCGCTATTGGATTTGATAATGAACAATACAAAAGCTCGAATTAGGTCAAATTGACGTTTGGAGTTTTGGACCCTGATGATATAGAATTAACGAATAGATATACGAGGGCTAACTCTCACGTTGTAGATCTTTCTTAAATTTGGACTGTGTAGAACGTAAGTTGATAGAAAATACAGATTCAAATTTGATACAGAATCCAGATGAAATTGCCTTATTTCAATAACATCATTCATGCCCATTGCCTATTAAAAGCAGCTATAAGCCACAGTGTTAATGTACGAATACTTCTAAATGCTAAGACTTTTGTATAAGATTGTGCGAAAGCTTAGTTGAGCTAAAAAGATAACTTGGAAATCTCAGAGTCGAAAGACACTAAAAGTTTACTATTGCTTATTACTTAACTGGCTTCACAATTGACTTATCTACAAGTTGTGTCATGTCTTGACTCTTGTTGCACTCTTCCGGATTTTCGCGGCCACCTTGTCTGCTGATAAGCTTTAATTTGAGCCATACTTATCACGATTCTACAGCAAGAAACATCAAAGAATGCTAAAAGCTACAAGCAGCCACAAAATTTGCTTTAAGTGGAATAGGTAATCAACAGAGTCTTTAATCGCCCGTTACAGGCTTATTTGTTCTCAGTGAAGATCCCAAAGTCCATACTACGAGGGATCGTTTGCCTTAATTTGCAGCCGTCTGTTGCAATTGACGCCTCTGTGGATGAAACAAAGCTGCTCAGCGCTTCTAGGATCAGCAATACTTCTGAGATCTAATCACATCATCAAAAAGCAGCACTTAGTCAAGGTTCCCAATGGTTGTTGCTTTGGCGGTATAAATACTCAGAGAGACCCATGATAGTTTAAGTGCTCAAGATGAGTCCATTGTTTAGAAACAAGAAAGGATACTTCTTGATACCCAGAGCCTTCAACGAGCTACAAAAAGACACAGAGACCGTGGTTCCCGGAAGCATCGAGATGGGGTTATTCAAGAAACAGGAGAACATAGCGGTGAACCAGGTCCTTTCAAATGAAGACATCGAGCTGGGATCCACTCGTGCTCCAAAGTCAGCGAGTTCATCATTAGGCGCCGGTGCTGTTCGTGAATCTGTCTCTGGAGGCTCAACAAACTCAAACGAGAAGAGAGCTAAAGATGACCTAGTGGAAAATATTGTGGAGATTGATAGTGATGATTTCTCGTTTGTGGAAGGTGATGTTTCGCAGCTCAATAACTCGCCATATCCAGAAGTCCGTGAAGTTGTTCCAGCTACTGATGACCATACAATTGTTATCAATCATTGGAGAACTTGGACATTGACCACAATCTTTGTTATTGTGTTTGCCGCTGTAAATCAATTCTTCTCCTTGCGTTATCCAAGTTTAACAATCAATTATCTAGTTGCACAAGTTTTGGCTTATCCTATTGGGAAATTTTTGGCTAAAGTCTTACCAGATATCAGGTTCAGATACTCTTGGTTTAACTTAAACCCAGGTCCATATACAATCAAGGAACATGGTATCTTAACAATTTGCGTTGCATTGACAGGTTCAACTGCATATGCTATGAATATTTTAATTTCACAAACAAACTTCTTTCATAGGGACTTTGGTATTGGTTATGAGTTCATGCTTGTAATCACTACACAGTGTGTTGGTTATGGGCTAGCTGGACTAACAAGAAGATTTGTTGTTGACCCTGCAAGTATGATATGGCCTCAGACTTTGATTTCTGTTTCAATGTTTGAAGCATTACATTCTTCGAAGATTGACAAAACAGTGGTAAATGGATGGAAAATTTCCAGGTACTCTTTTTTCCTCGTTGTACTTATTGTCAATTTTGTTTGGTATTGGTTCCCAGGATTTATTTGGAAAGGGTTAAGTTATTTTAATTTTGTCCTTTGGGGTTCAAAGACTAGAGACAATGTCGTTGCTAATTTCATCTTTGGTGTCTCTGGTGGTGTTGGTGCCATCCCGATTACTTTTGATTACACACAAATCTCTCAAGCTATGACTGGTTCTGTCTTTGCTACACCTTATAAAGTTGCTGCAAATACTTATGCTTCCGTCTTCCTGTTCTTTGTTTTAATCTTGCCAATTTTATATTTTAAAAACGCTTGGGATGCCAAATACTTACCAATTATCTCATCTTCAACTTTTGATAACAAACAAAAAAAATATAATGTCAATAAGATCATGGGTGATAATTTTAGAATTGATAAGGAGAAATATAAAGAATACTCACCATTATTTGTTCCATTTTCATATTTGTTAAGTTATGCCTTAAACTTTGCAGCTGTTACAAGTTTATTTGTACATTGTTTCTTGTACAATGGTAAAGATTTATGGCATAAGGTTAGAAATGCCAAGGCAGGAGGACAGGATATTCATAGAAGACTAGTTAATCAAAATTACAAAGAAGTTCCTGATTGGTGGTATGCTATTGTGTTTGTTGTTTTCTTAGCATTGTCATTTGTAACTGTTTGTTATTGGGATACTGGCCTTCCAGCTTGGGGTTTAGTCATTGCATTATTGATTAGTATAGTAACATTTATTCCACAGGGTATACTTGAAGGTACTACTAATCAAGAAGTTGGTTTGAATATCATCACTGAATTGATTGGTGGTTACCTGTTCCCATTCCGTCCAATGGCAAACTTACTGGTTAAAGTCTATGGGTTCATCGTGATGAGACAAGGTTTAAATTTATCAAGAGATTTGAAATTGGGTCTTTATTTGAAAATTGCACCAAGAGTCTTATTCTTCATCCAAATTTATAGTACATTATTGGCCGGTATAACTCAAGTACTGGTACAAAAATGGATGAGAGGTCATATTGATGGTATTTGTGAATCTGGTCAAAACGATGGATTTATCTGTGCTAATGGTAACACCATCACAAATGCTGCAATAATTTGGTCATTACCACAATATCTTTTCACCCCAGGTCAAAAATATTCTCCATTATTATTATTTTTCATTATTGGTCCTGTTTTGACAATTGTCGGTTGGTTATTACATAAGAGATGGCCAGATAAGCTTATTGGTAAATTTCATGCACCAATCTTCTTTGTTGGTCCTGGTAATATTCCACCTTCAACTCCGTATAACTATGCCTGTTTCTTTGGCCTTTCATCCATACTTTACTATATCAAGAGTAAATGGCCAAGATGGGATGCTAAATATAAATTTATCTTGGGTGCTGGTGTGGAAACAGGTGTTGCCATTGCAGTGGTTATATTATTCTTATGTGTTCAATACCCTGGTGGTAAATTAGAATGGTGGGGTAATAGTGCTTATAAAAACACAATTGATTATAAAGGTACTCCATTCTATAAGTTGAAAGAAGGTGAAACTTTTGGTCCGGATAAATGGTGGTGATATATGTTTATAATCAAATGACCTGTTATGTGCTATGCTGTACTTGAATGTATATTCTACAAACGTAGGAGTTGTGCTAATGTATGAAAACTTTTGGTATATTATAGAAACAAATTAAATACAAATATGGTGAATGATGAACAAATTGTCAAACATTTGTTTTCATGAATGAAAGCATTATGAAATATGGAAAGCCAAATATAAAAGCTTAAATGAATAAAACAGCCACAGAAACGAATAATGTAATGTAGAATATACTTGAAATTGATCTGTAGGAAATACCTGATGAAGCTTGTGACTTCTTTCCTTGAGAAGAGGATGAAGATGCAGATGATGCAGTTAAAGAGCTTGAAGAGACTTCACCGTCTCCATTTGGACTATCAATATTATTTGTTGATGAATAGTTACTTGATACCATATTAACGTTGTCATTTACAACAGATCCATCCCAACAATACTCCTTGAAACATTTAGAACATTCATCTGATTGTGTAATATTTGAACGTTCTTGTTCACGACGAATAATTGCACATGCAACACATTTTTGCCAATCTTCATCAATTGTTAAATTATATCTTGATGAAACTTCAAACCCATTTTGAATCATGGCTAATTTTTCATCATCTTCATATTCCATCTTGAAAGTTGAAGTGTTTGACCAATAACTATATGGTGTATTGGCAATATAAACAACTAAAGGTGGCGTTGGACCAAGATCCGTCATATTTGAAGCATCACAACCGAAAAATGTAGGTTTAGAAGTTAAATTATGAGCCAAGAATGTTGATTGACCTGGGACATAAGGGAATGTGGTACCATTACCTTGAGATTGAAATTGACGTTCATATGTTGCAACTAATGAAGCACCGTTTGGGAAAGAGTCATCAGTATCAGCTGAATTATCAAAAGCAAAAATAATATCAACATTACGTTCCGGTTGAACTAATGGAGCTAAAGGAACATTTTGTAAATCTTCACCACCATCACATAAATATAGAATATCATCTTCCACGATTGTTTCAACTTCAGCATGTTCAGTCTTATAAAATGGATTTGGGGTGTACATGGCAATATCGTCATAATCTTCACTCAAGTTTTGCAGAAAATCTTCAATTAAATTATAGGCAAATCCAGAAAGGCCAGTGGTGTTTAATTGTAGCAAAAATTGATTAAACAATGATGAAGAAGTACCCATAATGAACCCAGCATTATCATAACCACCAACACATTTGTCAGTAATTGGTTTACCACCAGAGACTTCCGTACCCAAATATCTAATATCAGAGAATGCATGTAAAGAAGGATCCCATGACCCCATTTCAAATGGATTAAATTCAAAAACAGTAGAATTCAAATTTATAATTTGAGTACCTGGAAGTCTACCATCAGCGACACTAATTGGGAATGGCATTTCACCATTTTTGAATACTTCTGAATCTCTTAAGGTTGAAAATGTCATACCCGCACCCCCATTATTACTTTTACCAAAGAATTGGTAAGATAATGCTCTACCCCAGATATCAGTAATAGAAGTATTAAATCCGGCATCTTCTTTGGATTCAATGGAATCACTAATATCGTCCCATTGACCAAAAGTTTTGAAAACGTTCCACCCACCTGAAGCGAAGATACTATGTTCCAAGTTCCAAATATTATCGCCTTCAATGATCTCTTGAACACTTGTCCAGTTGTTCATGGCCAAAGTTCCAGTCAACCAGTTACCACCTGACAACCCGGTTAAATAGGTTGAAGCTTGTAATAACCCACCAAGACCAGAATCATTAGCACCTGTAGTTCTATCGTCCAAGGCACTGATCTGACCAGCACCACAGAGCATTGCTCTATACCCACCACCGGAGAAGGCAACACCAATGTTGATGGAAGTGTTACTTACAAATTCATCTGCATCGAAATCTTCTAAATCTGCTCTTTCCAAGAATGTCTTTAGCGCTTCATTTGTATATTCATGTCTTTTCTTCAACCAGTCGGCCTCATCATCACTAATATTTTTAGCCGCTCTGACCAAGCTGGAACCTCCAGCTATACTATCGCTTGGACATGATACATTAGCAGGAGCATAACCGCCAGAAGGTGAATAGGCAGCGGTTAAAGCGATTGTTTGAGCTAAGAATAGCACAGTCGTCAGTTGCATTGTGTGAGCTAGCGATGTTGATTAGGCTGACGCAAATGATAGCTATTCTTTGAACGCACAGCTGGAAGAGATGGGTTAATGTGTCAATTTCGAAAGAAACTAGGGATGTTTTTTGTATTTATATATCGGATCTCAAAATTTGATGTTTTCATTTCGCATCGCTATAATTTAAAAAAAAAAATTTAGGCACTGCGTGAAAGGTGTTGATCGGTGTAATTTCACATCAAGCTGAAATCAATGCGCACGATTGTTGTTTCCGAGAATAGGGATATTTGGTGATGGATTGGAGGGTGAAGATTTAAAAACATGTAAGTTATACTGAACTCAGATCTGCTTACCATATGAACCTGTAGATCTCCAAAGAGCCGTTATTCATAGATCATGGCGCTGAATTTTACTGATGATGTGAGTCGGGACTAGTGAGCTAAGCTTCCGTGGATCAGTGATCAGTAGCGGATTTGGCGGAGCATCGACGTTTAAGCACGGAAGGTTATAGTCACAAAGCACAAAGCCGTGAGTGGATACATCCATCCTACTTGATCTGGGATAATTAGTGAAGGGACAGCATTCTAAGAGTCAAATTGTGAGCAGGTATAGCTGAGTATTGTGCTTTGATGTCAAATTGATGAGTTTCAATTGGTAGTACTTGTAAGATCAGCTCTCAACTCTCAACTATCAACTCTCATGAACAACCATCAATTCAACTGACCGATAATAATGATTGAACATGCATGTGGGCCGAATTTTATAATTACATAAATTGTCTCCAAGGCATAGTACATAGTGTTCTCTGACGTCTCTTAATTTTCACTGATTAAACTACTAATAATTATGAGACTATATATTAATAGTGAACGCGTCAAGTGTGGTTGTACGTCAAAGTGAATCTTGGTGCCATCATGGTTCCATGGAAACTCGATATGGTCCGGCGCCATGAAGATATTTAATGGTTTAGACCCTGTTCAGATTTCAACCTTTGGCCTTCTTGATAAGACTTACCAACGTATATGTACAAAAATTTGCGTGACACAACGACTAGAAATCTTTCATAATTCATAATTATACTGATTAGTAAGATATTCAGTAATACGTCACGCATAACATCACGTGATAGTTCCTCGTACTTCACGAAAATAACGTCTATACATTTATGCTGTAAAGTTAAGGCTGTTTGTTCATGTTTGAGAATAATAATTGTGGTTGCAACATGTTGTTTCACTGTTTGAACAAAGGAAGGGGCCAAGGGCATTGAAAAGTACCCATCAAGCTGCTGCAACAGATTGAGACATGGACTTGATAGATGTCATGATGATTGTGTGCACTGCTGAGGACTCTCGATATATTAGCGCGGCTAGAGGAGAGCGATTCATGAACTAGACACATCATGAGCACACTATAATTCCTCGACATGAATAATTGCGCAATTGGTACCTGATCTGGACAAGAACTTACGTTTTAATAAACACCCAGGTCGAAATCATCAGCCTGTCGATGGAACAAGGGTCCATTTTGTAGTCAAATGTCCAGTGTAAACTGTTGATAATTTCTCACCTTATTGTTCAGTGAAATCCTCCTTCTTATCAACACTTTGGCCAGACCGGGTCCTGTTTACCAGAGTTTTGCGACAATAAATTTTGGCAGGTTTTCCTAATGTGGCGAGAATTTGCGCAAAATTGTTTACGAATTGAAAAATTAATTAACGTATTGGGAAATGCCACTGCGTACTGCAGTCATTGGAAAAAAGTAAAGAACAATGGTGTCAAAAAAAGCTTCGGGCGCATTCCATTGGTTATAGAACAAAATGAACATCAATAGAGTGAAGAACTTCTCAACATTTAGTTAATATCTCGAATGGTATATTGCTGTTACCAATCACATATACCACCTGAATATTTTTACTAGCAAATGATGTCAATTGAAGTATGAGATGGTAATTTTAAGATCGCGTCACCAGGTCGCTTATACTGAACCAAGTTTCCATTTTGCGAAAAGTTTATTTTCAACTATTTCCGGATTCGGGGCCCCAATGAGGTTTTGCGCAAAATTTCGTTATTTTCACAATCTTGTAGAAGCATGTAACGTTTAAAATATATCTCAACAAGTTGAAAGATTTCTTTCATCCAATACAACAACTCTGATAATCATACTTGTGCTAAAAAACCATTTCAACAAGTTATTAAACTACTGGGGCATCTCACAGACTACACAATAATATCCAGTCACAATCAGCTGTGGAAAATAGCCTCGGATTTTGCTTTCACATATAAGGAACATATAACATTTTTCATGGATAGGTATCTCAAGCCATAGACCAGCATGCCTCAGAACAAAATATCTTCGCCCGCGGTGTTCATACCTGATATACAACAAACACCAAGTGATCAATCAAAGCCTCAACTGCAGAAAAGAAAACGAGTAACAAGAGCTTGTGATGAATGTAGAAAGAAGAAAGTCAAGTGTGATGGTCAACAGCCTTGTATTCATTGTACGGTTTACTCATATGATTGTACATACGATCAGCCATCGAATAGAAAGAAAAACGGAGCAGATGTCAACTTAATAGAAGGGAAACTGAGAAGTGCTGAACAAGTTTTACATCTCTTATTACCAGATCTTGATGTCTTTGACCCAAATTTTGACTATGATGTCTTTGAAGAGATTTTTTCCAAGAACAATCAACAAGATGGTGCCAGTGTTAATTTGAATGAAATCACAAAAGATTACAGATCTAAAAACATCGTCAACACATCTATCAAAGTGGAAACTGCAGACACTCCACAATCAAATGTATCAACTCCAACGGGGTTAAGTGGTTTATCTTCAATCCCAATAAGTACAACCACTAGCAATTCAAACATGAACAACGGCGCCAATGCTCAAAACAAGTCAAAGAAACGCAAATTGACATTCCCTCACGCTAACATTGATGGCTCCATAGAGTCCAGAGCTGGTCGTGAAATAAAGATTATCTTACCACCAAAGAATATCGCACTCGAATTAGTTACAAAGACATGGGCTTCACCATGTGTTCTTTTCAGATTTTACCATCGTCCTGCATTTATTTCAGACTTGGATGAACTTTACGAAACTGATCCAGAAAACTATACAAATAAGCAAAATAAGTTCTTACCTTTGGCTTATTCAGTGATGGCGGTCGGTGCTCTTTTCAGTAAAAAAAATGGTGTTGATGATAATTTTCTTGATGATGAAGGTTATAGGTATTTTATCGCCGCTAGAAAATTAATCGATATAACCGATGCTAGAGATTTATATGCCATACAGACAATTGGTATGTTGATTCTATTCCTACAATGTTCCGCAAGACTATCAACTTGTTATTCCTACATTGGTGTTGCATTACGTTCTGCTTTGAAAGAAGGTTTACATCGAAAATTAGCCCATCCTTTCAATCCAGTGGAACTAGAAATTAGAAAAAGAATCTTTTGGACAATTTACAAGATGGATATTTATGTCAACACAATGTTGGGTCTACCAAGATCTATCGCTACCGAGGATATTGATCAAGATTTACCAGAAGAATTAGACGATGATAAAATTACAGAAGCCGGTTATTTACCTCAAGATCCTGGTAAATTAAGCTCATCTGCAATTGCAAATAGTCATACCAAATTAATTTTGGTGTTGAATCAGATTGTTAAGCATTTGTATCCAATCAATAGTAACAGAAGACTAATTTCACATGAAAAAGTCTCTGAAATGGAATTGGAACTGAGATCATGGTTATCCAATTTACCAAAAGAATTGATTCCGGGATTTGATCCACCTTTCCAATATTACAAGGCAAATAGGTTATTACACTTGTCATTCTTACATGTGCAAATTGTGTTATATCGTCCATTTATTCATTATATTTCACCAAAATATACCAATCTACCTAATGTTGATTCATTATCAATCCAAAGAGCTAAGAACTGTATAAGTGTTGCAAGAACTGTTGTCAATTTGGCCCAAGATATGATTAAGAAGAATATGTTATCAGGTTCTTATTGGTTTTCTATTTATACAATTTTCTTCTCGGTGGCATGTCTTGTTTATTATGTACATGAAGTCCCATTCGATCAATTCCATCCAGATTATATTGGAATCAGAAGTGATGCTGAAGCTGGTAAAGAAATGTTAACCGTGTTGAAAGATAGTTCAATGGCCGCTTCAAGAACTTACAATATTTTGAATTCCTTATTTGAACAGTTGAATAGAAAGACAGCTTATTTGCATGCTCAGAAGCAACAACAACGTCAAAGAGACGAGGAATTACAAAAACAACAACAATCAGAATCTTTGCCAAATGTTTCAGATTTATCATCGAGTCAACAACAGGATTTTCCAACCAGATCACAAAATGATTTTTTGCAAAACATACCATCAAGTACATTTTCGGTCCCAGTGGCTCAAAATTTGACAGCTTCAAATGCAGCAAATTTATCATCATATGGTTACAATCAACAATCACAACAATCACAACAGTCGCAAAATCAAAAGCGCAACACTACTCAGTCACATCAACAACCATCTGTTACACCTTATGATGTTAAATTAGAAGAAAGTCTTGGTGATTTTGATTATTTGGCCAATTTTGATAATTTTATCAATCCTGCAAATTCACAATTCACTCAACCTACTCCAAGTCAAGCCTCACAATCAACTAGTAACAATGTTGAAACTAATAAACCCGTTATTAATAATGGTATTTCTACATCTAACCAAGGTACAGAACAGAACTCAACAACTGCAAATACAGATTCTGGTGATAATTATATGCCTGGTATGATTGATCAATTAGATATGCAAATTTTTGGTAGATTTTTACCACCATATATGCTGAAAAGACCAGATGGTACAAGTGGTCCTGGTGCTGAAGGTGGTGATTTACCATCAGGGTTAAATACTACAAACAACCCAACAAAACTTGAAGATTTACCACATTTAAATGACGAAAGTACAGGTAATTTTACAAATACTAATGTCAGCCTGGGTAATAATCCAAGTGTTGACGGGTTTCAAACTGGTAGTATATGGAATGAGTTAAATGACGATGATTTTGCAAAGTTTGTCTAGGCTAAATCTACAAACTGGCATTTAAGTAATGACTGAAAGAGTAATGTATAATAATAAATGATTTATATTTATATCAATTGATAGTTATAGACACATATATGTAAATCGCATATATGATTAAACTTTTGGGTTTGTGATTAAGGTTCGGAATTGAAGCACAAATCTTGTGATGCCGAAGGTTTGCTAATCCACTATATTGTCACTATATCACATCCAATGTAGCTACTAGTCTCTACTTCAAACAGGTGTAACATCCTTTAAATTAATTCTGGGTATATCTGTTTTTCATCATGTAACTATCTGAATTCAATTGAGCTTTATAAATTATATGTATAGTTACAAAATGTTTCCAAAGACAGGCCATCTTGGAAAAGTCAATTCGTCTGCCTTTTTTCAAAGTGCAACTCCATAACCTTAATTGTAAAAGCTGATAAAAAAGAAGCGTGTAAAGTCTAGAATCATTTGAAACAAACAAACTTCAACGTTCAATAAAGCTGATTTCCCCTTGAATCAAGCTTGCTCTTTCTTATCCTGGTAATTATGGGTGAAGTTTAATAATATTGAGTTCATGAAACGTACAATAGTTGGATTTGTCAACAAAAGTTTAAAGTTTGGTATTGTTTGCATGAAGATGATCACTTTCTTTAATGAAATTTAAAGAGCAATTGGTATATAAAGTCTCTAACATTCTCTTATTTCATTCTTTTGTAAACATGGAATACTGTTTATCCCAGCTAAAGTACTAAAAATTCAATCATGTCAGCTGCAACCGATCATGATCAGGCTACTGTTAGTAGTCCAACTGATCAATATCATTCAGAAAAATATCCTCAGCAACAAACCACTGAAAGAAAATCAACAAAAGGTGGTATTTTAGGTAAAATTGGTGGTAATCCCTTGATTACTTATGGGTTAAGATTGGCTCAATTTGTCTTTTCTATTGTTGCCTTAGCTTTAGCTAGCCGTTCACTTAATAAGTTTTACAATAGTGAAAGACGTATGAGATTTTTATCATTTTGTGGTGCTTTAACATTACTCTATTTGATTATTCTGGGGCTGTTGTCTTTTCTCAAACCTTCATTTGTTATGGCTGGGCCTGTCATGATTATGGAGGCTTTATTGGCTATTTTGTGGTTATGTGCATTTATTGCAACTGCTGCTCGTTACAGTAGTTATAGTTGCAAAATTAGACAATATAGTTCTGGCTCTGGTTATGGTTCTTCAGGCTCTTCAGGATCTTCAGGTTATGGTTCAGGGTCCTCCGGTTATGGAAGCAGTGGGTCTTCAGGGTATGGTAGCAGTTATGCTAGTTATCCAAATTTTAGAAATTCTACACATATTAAAGGTTGCAGATCAGGAAAGGCTGCCATTGCATTTGCAGCTTTCAGCTTCCTCTTGTTTGCCTTGTCTGCTGCGCTTTTGTTTTTTAATGTCATTAGAAGATTACTGGCCAACAATAAAAGAAGCTCATTTTTCCAACCTGGTTCACAAAGCGGTGTTCGCTTAAACAAGCCTGGGTTGGCTTTCAGCAGACATTATGATCCTGATTTAGATACCTCTGGTAAGACTTATTCAGGTAACGGTGATGTTGAGTCTGGTAATTATGGTGATACACATACATATACCAATGAACATTCAGGTAATACCCATGGTGTTAATGACGGTGTTTATGATCAAGGCCACGGTGGGTATGGTCAACAAACTACAAGTGGAGATGGCTCAAATCAACAATATGCCACTGATCAATCAATTGGTAATTACGGCTCCAAGATATCGTATCCAGAAGGCTCTCACCAAAGAGGATATTAAGATATTTGTAATCAGATGGACTCGAAGTTCCTTTTTTTGTCTCTCTATACAATAAAGGCTTATAATATATTTTTTTATAATAAATTTTAATTCAATTCTATTAATAGTTACTGTAATTGGCATATGTAGCTGCTTTAATTGATTATAATATGGCTATAATTTTATATTTAATCGCGGTGCGAAATTTGGTACACAGTCATGACTCATGATGTCAATTAGCATACTTACTACTTACTACACAACAATGCGGGCGCATCATATCGTGTATTCATAAAAAACTTCAATGAATAAGTAAAACATTATTGGAAACAGGAAACAATTTTTTTAAACATAAAGAAAAGAACAAAACAACATTAGTGGAAAAAAGACAAGAATAATACAAAACAATCATTAATGTTCTCCATGAAGGAAAATGACTTGGTTTAAATAACAGCATGGTGAAACAACGACCATAAATTGCTTGGAATGGTGAAACACTAATAATCAACAACTAGATTAACTTCATCCCAAATATTTATCAGTTTTGATAATTGATGTTTTTAAATGAGATATTTTGACCATTATTTGGGGCAAAATTTGTTCCATGTTGTTGATTAAAGGCCAATTGTTGATTGAAGTTTGAACTATCAGGCTGTGAATATTGATATTGAGGTGGATATTGATATTGCTGCTGATGTTGCTGAGGAACTTGTTGATGTGGCAACTGTTGATTTTGTGGAGCATTTGCAGGTTGATGTTGACCTTGATTTAAAGCGGGTTGATTAACTTGTGGTGATTGGGTATGGAGTTGAGAATTTGATAAACTAGGTGATGCTCTCTTACCACGACCTTTAATACCTCTATTTGAATTCTTGTAAAGACCGGCAAAATAATTCAACAATTCACGTTCTTCAGGGTTCATTGAATTTCCAGCATCAGCAGGATCAATTTCTGCCAACCTTCTGGTCAGATCATTCAAAGTTTTCAAATGAAATCTATTCTGATGAGCCTTCAGATTCCCCAGTTGTGTAAATGCCTTATTACAACCATCCAACTTACACTCATAAGGTTTCAAATTTTCATGAGTTAACTTATGAGCAGCTAAATTTCCCTTTCTTGAAAAACTTCTTCCGCAAGTTTCACAAATGTATGGTTTTTCACCAGTGTGTAATCTTAAATGTGTTCTTAGATTACCACCTTGAGTGAATCTTTTACCACAGTAATTACATTCAAAAGGTTTATAACCTATATGGGATCTAACATGAACTTCCAGATGTGTAGATTGTGTAAAATGTTTATGACAATATTGACATTCATGACTTTTTGTGCCTTTTGTCTTTGGCTTATCAATACCACCCACTAGCTCAGTTTGTTGAGGTAAGACTCCATCACCATTATCAAGTATACTACCATCATCAGCTTGTGGAATCGTTCTATGAACACCTTTTTTACGAGCCTGAATAACAAGCATCAGTTGATCAACTTTAGTTGCGCCTAATAATGGACGACCATCTTCAGTTGTTGCAGATTCTTGAGCAGCAAGTAAATGCTGATGATTTGCACTATCAGAATTATTTGACATATGTGAAGAAGCTGGTGAAAGTTGAGACTGAACTGCCGGTGATAATGTATCATTAGGGAAGTTAGGGCTGACACTTTGGTTGGAGGGATTTTGCTGCTGCTGTTTCACCGTCTTTGGCTGCAAAGCATTTCTTCTTTTATTGCTAGCATTTGAGTCTTGACTTGAACGGGTAGATGATTTTGCGCGAGTGTGTTTACCTTTCGTTATTGGAGACTGTGTGTCTTGCTGTGGCTGTTGCTGTTGTCTATCAATCGGACGTGGCTGTATAGCATGTGGTGCATTGTATTGATATTGGGGAGGATATTGTTGATAATGCTGTTGTTGGGATGGATTTGGCTGTTGAGCCTGTTGTTGTATATCATTGTAAGGTAGTTGTGGTTGACGGAACTGCTGTTGAGGTTGTTGACGTTGTTCTTGCTTAGGCTGTGGACGTTCACTTATCGTACTAAGATGGTCTTTGAACTGAGCATCTGGTTCTGACTTGGTTTCCCTCTTTCTTTGAGCTTCATCATTAATACTTTGCTGGTTTGAAGCTTTTAGTAAAGTATCTTCATCAATCGGTTTGATTGAATCTCTCTTGGCAAATATGTCAAAATCACTTCCATCACCAAATGATGTATTATTGAGAAAGCTGGGAATTCTTGAGTTTCTTATTGAGTCCTTCCTTGCAAAAAAATCAAAATCTTCACCAAAGGGGGCACCCTGATACAATACAGAGCTACCTCTATGGGTGTTTTGACTATTAGGACCGTTGTTATTATTACTGTTGTTGTTGTTGTTGTTGTTGTTGTTGTTCCCACTTGAATTTGGTTTGTTTGAGAAATTAGGAACTTTCAGTTTCACAGTTGGGTTGAATGGCTCAAGCTGTTCAGATGGTCTTCTTGCAGTGTTATAAAAGCCGTAATCACCACTTGGTGGTAAAAAGTTTTGATTACTGGCACCTGCTGATTGTGCAGGTGGCGGTGGTCCCTGGCCGCCCTGTGCACTTTGGCTTTGTCCTGGCGGCAAGAACATGTTGTTCACGATTGAGTAGCCACGTCCATTTGAATCATAGTTGAACCCCTGTTCACCTGGAGTTGGCAGGTTCAGGAAATTTGATATACTTGAATTTGAGTCCGTGGAGAACCTTGGTCCATTGTTAGTGTTACCAAAATTTGTGTAAAATGATAGCGAGTCAGCCCGCCCAGTTCTTGGAACCCCTTCTTCTCTCTTCACTTGGGCTTGATTATTGTTTGGATCCTTTCCAAGTGTTGCGTTATTTGTATTCCCATTCTTACCATTGCTATTCATCTCGCTATCGTAGTAATTCTGATCAAAGTTTCTGGGACTTGCCCCTGATCCTGTATTTGAGTTGTTGAACTTGTTATTTGAAGCAGCGTTTGAATTGTTTGATTGTTTTGATGTATCATTCGACCCTTCACTTGGGTTGTTGCTGTTGAACGTCAAAGCATCCATGATTGAATGATCAGCAAATAAAATACCTGACTGAGAGGAATGTGCCCCCAAAAAACGTTCAGCGGTGTAATTTGAATAGCTCGATGAGAGAATGAGTAGCTTTAATAACCTGTCCAGTCTAGCGCTGACGGTGATATATGCCAAATGTCAAGCTACCGTTCTATTCGGAAGCTAACTTAAGCTGAGAAAAAAAAAAACACCACCAATTCTTCGCCAAAAGGAGACCAAATTGAAGGCTGAATGGGTCCACTGATAATGTGTTGTAGTTTGATGGCTCTTGAAATTAGCGCCCTGTGTAGCTCTGTCTACCTTGCTGATGATCTGTCGATGCTGTTGATGTTGGCTGGACTTCCTTTTTACGGGGTTCAGTTTGTTACTTTTTTTCCTGTCTGATATGTAAATAAACTTCCGTGGACAAGATGTGTTAGGCTGAGATCTGTGCCGCTGTTGGCTCCATGTACTGTGCTTGTGGTGAGTCTGAGCTTGAGATTGTAGCGAGATTTATCTTGAGCTATGCTGTAGACAAATTTTTGATGTTGATTGGGTTATGGCAATCTTGAAGTTGTGGTTCAAGTTTTGATTAGTGACCCTTAGGCTCAGAACGAGTTGGGCTCTCACGATGTGCCAGTGTTTCAATTTCATTGCGGAAAGTTGCAAAAGTTGGCAACATCGCAGAGAGTCTGAGCAGTTACGTAATGCTTTGCGTGAAATTGGTATGCCCAGCAGGGCAATATGATCACGTGCTTATACACGTGAGTTTCATTGACTGCTTACATAACATTTCAAAAAAATTTAATCTAATGAGATGAGCACTAGATGCTAGTTCAATTTGACCGCATACCCAATAGCTCACCCGATATCGAAGAAACATAACAAAATGTCCGCTATTGAAGAACCTGTGCAAGATGCTGATGTCTCCATGCAAGACGAAGAAGTTGAGGAACAACTAGATACAGAAAAAATCAAGATAGTGAGTTTCTCATGACCGATATGGATCAAGCACAAATAACTAACATTTCTTAAACAGCTGCCAGGTGCTACTGAAGATGGTACTGCTGCCTCTTTCCAAATCATAGACGAAGATCATACTCTAGGTAATGCCTTAAGATATATAATCATGAAGAAGTGAGTGCTACCCCGAAATGGACTTTTTGAAATGTATTACTAACTAGTGAAAAACAGCCCTGAAGTTGAATTCTGTGGTTATTCCATCCCTCATCCATCTGAGACAAAACTAAACATTCGTATCCAAACATATGGTGGTATAACTGCCGTGGAAGCTTTACACCAAGGCTTAGATAACTTGAGTGACCTATGTACACACATTGAAGATAAATTCAGTGAGAAGATCAACAAGGGTGATTTCCCAACTGAAGAACAATAAACAAAAAAGTGAATTGGGTCATTATCAGTTAATTCACAATTGTCAAATAGCACTAGTCACAATATAATGTACAATAGATCAATTAGTTATCACTTTGGTCACAAATCACATGGTCAATATATGTAGTTCTAAGGTACGGGTATGAGGGTTATTGGTATCTTATAACTGAAAACCCGTACCGCCTTCAAGTGATAGGATCATTTCTTGCCTTATTTATTAATTTACTTTCCTTTATAAATGGTATTTACGACTCGTATCAAAAAGAATAGTAGTAAAACTAGTACTAGCTGTCACGTGATATCACCCGGCCAAATGGGTCTAATTATATTCGCGGTTTTTTTAAAAAGATTTCTTTTATTTTGATCCTCCTGCATTGTATAAAAAAAAATTTATTCCTACAATTTTTATCTCATCTCCTTTATTCTATTTTCTCTAATAATACAACAAGACTTCAATTCAATAATTATATAAAAGATGTCTTACGGTGGTAGTTATGATCGTAACGGAGGTTACAACTCTGGTAACTTCGGTAACAGAGGTGGTGATAGAGGTAGTGATAGAAACTTTGGTTACAGAGGTGATGGCGGCTACGGTGGTGGTCGTGGCGGCGGCCGTGGTGGATTTGGTGGCCGTGGCGGTGGCCGTGGTGGTCGTGGTGGATTTGGTGGTGATAGAGGCTTTGATGGTGGCTTTGGTGGTGACAGAATGTCCAACTTGGGTGACAACTTGGTTAAACAAAATTTCGATTTAGATTCTTTACCAAGATTTGAAAAAAACTTTTACGTTGAACATGAAACTGTTAAAAACCGTTCTGATGAAGAAGTTGCCGCTTTCAGAAAAACTCATGATATGACAATTGTTGGTCCAAATATCCCAAAACCAATTGAAGACTTTGAAGAAGCTGGTTTCCCATCTTACGTTTTAGATGAAGTTAAAGCTCAAGGTTTTGCTAAACCAACTGCTATTCAATGTCAAGGTTGGCCAATGGCTTTAAGTGGTCGTGATATGATTGGTATCGCTTCTACTGGTTCTGGTAAAACCTTATCATACTCTTTACCAGGTATTTTACATATCAATGCTCAACCTCCATTAAGTCATGGTGATGGTCCAATTGTTTTAGTCTTGGCCCCAACCAGAGAATTGGCTGTTCAAATTCAAGTTGAATGTTCCAAATTTGGTCATTCTTCAAGAATTAGAAACACCTGTGTTTACGGTGGTGTTCCAAGAGGTCAACAAATTAGAGATTTAGCCAGAGGTGTTGAAATCTGTATTGCCACTCCAGGTAGATTGATTGATATGTTGGAATCAGGTAAAACTAACTTGAGAAGAGTTACTTATTTGGTTTTGGATGAAGCTGATAGAATGTTGGATATGGGTTTTGAACCTCAAATTCGTAAAATCATTGACCAAATTAGACCAGATCGTCAAACTCTTATGTGGTCTGCTACTTGGCCAAAGGAAGTCCAAGCTTTGGCTCGTGACTATTTACATGATTATATTCAAGTTACTGTTGGTTCTTTAGAATTGGCTGCTTCTCATACTATTAAACAAATTGTTGAAGTTGTTTCAGAATTTGAAAAGAGAGATCGTTTATTAAAACATTTAGAATTTGCTATGACTGAACAATCCTCAAAGGTTTTGATTTTCGCTTCAACTAAGAGAACTTGTGATGAAATCACCAAATATTTGAGAGATGACGGATGGCCAGCATTAGCCATTCATGGTGATAAACAACAACAAGAACGTGATTGGGTCTTGGGTGAATTCAGAGCTGGTAGATCACCAATTATGGTTGCTACAGATGTTGCTGCTCGTGGTATTGGTAAGTTAATTTTCCATTTTATTCATTAACTAACTATTTTTTTAGATCTTTGAAAGGAACACTCAAACTTTTGTTTGATTTATTGTGATACCGTTCTTCAAGATACCCAGATAGCCTATTATTACAATTTCATACGAGGAAGCGGGCTTTCTCATTGGATTTCGTATTGATTTAAATTGGCTTTAAATATATTGACTATTCACATTGAGTGATTTCATCGTTCTAACTCTTGATTGAGATTTAACGACAACTAAAAAAGAAATTGGTGCTCCAACCGTTTCGGAAAGAAGTTTAATAAAACTTGTTAGATGAATTCCAGCCTCTTTTGAGCATATATTGAAATCGAAAACTTCCAAGGACTGATATTGATGATGACATTTTTAAAGTTTTGATTTGAGGCGTTTGATTAGTGATTTAGTCAAGCCTCGTCAATATACTTTTGATAAGTCAGTATCCGTCTTATGACTGAATCTGCAAATAAAGATTAAATTCTTTAATTATGCAATTCCGTCGAGAACGTTATTTTGTTTTCCACACATATGTTGTGCTCATATATTCATCTACATAGTTTTAATAGACATAAACTTCTCTTCCGAATTATGAGACATCAGTAGTCATATCTATTTTATTCTGTTTATTCTTTTTGATGAGTGTTGACAATCACAAAGGTCTTTTAAGATATGGTAAATGATTTTTTTTGACATTTCCGGATTACTAACAATATATTTTTTTAGATGTTAAAGGTATTAACTACGTTTTCAACTATGATATGCCAGGTAACATTGAAGATTATGTTCATCGTATTGGTAGAACTGGTAGAGCTGGTACTTCAGGTACTTCAGTCTCATTCTTCACTGAAACCAACTCAAAATTAGGTACTCAATTAATTAAAATTTTGAGAGAAGCTAACCAAGAAGTTCCAGATGCTTTAGCTCCATATGATAGAGGTGCATTCGGTCATAGTCGTTACGGTGGTGGTGGCCGTGGTGGATTCGGTGGCCGTGGTCGTGGTCGTGGTCGTGGTGGATACGGTGGTGGTCGTGGTGGTGGTCGTGGTGGTTTCAACCGTTATTAAACCATTTATCCTTATCCATAGAGCTCCAAAATCTTTATAGACTTGGACGGATATTAATGTATACTACACAATTTGTTTTTTGCCCGGTTATCGCTAATAGAGAATATACACATTATAGTTAAAGTTTTCATAAACATCTGTAGATAAATATTACCAACCATCGCCCCATCCATCATCTTCTTCAACATCAAGTTCCAATTTCAACTTACTCTTTGGTTTGAGTTGTAATCCCTTTTTAGCAGGCGCACTGGAAGTGGTCTTTGGCTTTGATGATGATAATTTTGAATCAGAATTGGTTCTTGATGTAGAGTTGAACATCTGTTTCACTACTGGTTTGACAACTTTTGGTTTAACCACTGGTGTAGGCTCTTCAAAATCCGGTTCAATTTCGTCATTGGAACCCCATCCATCATCATCATCAATTTCAATTTCATCATCGTCACCCCAATTATTATCAGCTTCAATTCTTACAGGTTCCTTCTTCGCAACCGGTTCCCTTTGAAATGATGCCACCACAGAAGGTGTAGTAGATCTGCTATCGGTCGGAGTAATACCATTGTTGACATCTTGGTTCAATGAACCCCCAAATCCACCAGTGAATTTGTTTAAGGCATTTGAAAAACTATTCAATCCGAAATTTTGCACATCAGATGTGACTTGATCCATTGCATTTTCATCACCTGCTGAATCATTATCAGGTGGTAATTTTGCAGCCTCTTCTTTAATCTTATTGAAAAATAAATCAAATGCCTTTTGAGCTTCAGTTCTAACTTTGGAACTTTTATCTAATAATGATGGTGCTATAACTGAAAGGATCTTATTACTGATGACTTCAGGAGAAAAATAAGTGATACAACTCGTGATAGCCACTATTGCTGCCAATCTTGAATGAATGAAAGGATCCTTCATAGCTTTGCCAAATGCTGTGGCCAATATAGATGCTCTTGTTGAATTGCTTAAGTAGACGGCAATTTTACCCAAGCATATAGTTGTGTTTGTTCTTATTTCTGGTTTTTCATCACTTTGAGTCTTTGCCAAAAATCTCAAAAGATCATTGTTTAATTGTCTATCGGATAATTTTGGTGCAATCACCAAGATTGCCTTTATTGTTTCTTCCCTTATAGCAGGGTTTGAATCAGAAAATCCCGTAACAAAATGTTGAAAGATTCGATCACTAACATCTGATTTTGTGAACGATTCAATGAATTTTGGTAATGATGCAAGTAATAAAACACGAATTTGTCTATCTGGTAATGTAAATGCCTGTAAAATAATTGGTTTCACAACATTGGATTTATATAAATCTGGTAATGTTTCACCAAAAGTTAATATGAGACGTAGGGCAAAAGCAGCATTATCAGGACTTTGGTTGAAATATGTTATAAGTTCAGGTATGATTCTATTCTCTAGGAATCCAGGTGGTGCATCATTCTTGACATTTTCAATGCTTTGAAAAAATTGTAATTTCTCAGTATCATCTCTCAAGTTCAATTCATCAAGCTCTTTATAAAATGAAATCAACTCCGTGTTGAAAAAAGTTTGCTCTCCATTTTTTAACAAAATTTGCACTGAAGGTCTACCTGATGGTAATGATGATAATAATTTCTTATATGCTGGTAGTAGGTTCTTTGGAACATTATCGGCTCTGTTTAGATCGGCTTCTGTGAAATAAAGATTACCGATATTAAATAATTTATAAATGAAAATACCTAATCTCCAAGAATCAAACTTGATAGTTTGTGTACCTCGCACGGTGTCAATCCCATTTGATACGACATCTGGTGGTAAAAATTTGGTAAAATCTGGTAGTTTGGCAGAAAGTCTGTATAACGGTTGATCTGGATCACTTTTCAAATTTGTCAATACTTCAAACCCACCAAGCTTAAACTCACCTCTTTCATTGATGTAAACATTTGTGAAATCTAGGAACCCTAATACTGATGATGCTTCCACATTGATAAATTTGATCGCTTTGGTGATTGAATATATGATCAACAATTTTACCTCTTTAGTTAGCTCATTGTTATGCTGCAAGAGGCCTGCTAATGATTGTACTCTTTCTGAGACAATGTAAAGAAATGAATCATTTTCAAATGTATCTAAAATTTTCAAAATACCTGGAAGTCTTATACTTCTAATTTTTTTCAATGCATTTGAAGCTAATGGTAAAAATTCGGAGCGTTGTTTGATCTCAAAAGCAAAAATTGTACATGATGTACCATCTTCCTAATGTCCCGGGTTAGTTTCAAGTCCATCAAATACGATAATTATTGATAACATACCTTTTTAGTACCATCATAAGCCCTCCATATTGGCGCAGGGAACGAAGGATTGGGTATTTTTTCCTCACCAAAATTATATGGGATTGATCCACCTGTTAAAGATGTGAATGTCTTTGATAAAAAATTCATGCTGATCCTTGAACTCTCGGGGTTTATCTAAAGCTTTGTTGATGTATTTTGATCCACGTCTATTGATGTTTTGAATCTTGGAAATTCGCGACAAATTTCAAGTCGCGTTTTTTTACTCGCTTAGTCATCTTTACTGTCAAAAATCTACGGGCTGATTTAATGAATATGAGCGTTAAATGAAGAACATAGTGCAATCTTTAGATTAATTATAGGGTTTAGGAATGATTTTTCCGTTATGACTCTTCTGAAATTGGGGCCTTGAGGTGAGCAGGCGATCATGAGAACTTTATTTCGCTAGAGGATATCTTACGGTGTATATGATGAGATCGAAATGAAACAATATATATTCATTTAAAACCCTTCTGAACCGTTGAATCCTATAAATCCTGTTAATAAAAAGATATTATAATATGGCTTTTTGGAAATTTGATTTGTATGATTCCAAGCACTAGTTAAACGACCATCGATACAAGAACCAGACATGTAAAAATTATCAGCACCACTACCATCAAACATATGAGCATAAGCATCTTGTAAGATGTATAATTTTAATTTCTCTGAATTACCAAATTGATTATCGATATATTGCTTTGTGAATGGATCTTTGTTTAAATCATCAATTTTCAATAAACATTGATCAATTGGAATCAAAATATTCGGTACTTGGATGTATTTATCTAAAAACATCAATGCATTAGGCACAGCATCATCACCAAGATGTACCACACTTGATCCAATCCAACTTGAACATTTAGCCTTACATTCACCAATGATTCTATACATCTCCTTGTATAATGAAGGACATGCTTTAACTCTATGTAAACCTTGTCCAGTAAATGAAAGTTTATAAGGTGTTCCATTAAACAAATCATCATCTGCAATGGACCATAAATGGATCATTTCTCTTTGAATGATAGACCATAATGTTAATGATTGTTGAACGTATTGTAATTGTCTATCATGATCATGAGTTAATCTAGCTCCAGATCTTCCGTATTGAATACCTATAGAAAATTTATGTTTTATGTCTTCATCATTAAATTGTTGTAATCTTTCCAAGAATCTTAAGATTGGTTTCCTATTCATATGAGTATATGCGTTATAATCACCAATGGAGTATAATACTTGACGGATTTCCTCCTTGCTGAACCCTTTAAATGATGAATATTTCGAAGATAATTTTTCAATTGAACTTTCTTTAATTTTAATATCTCTTTGAATTTCACGTCTTGTTTTCCCCACTGGGGAAATCTCTACGGTTGCATAGATGATTAGTTCATCATCAAACAAACCCAGAGCTTTACCTTCGTCTTCAGCTTTGGAGTTTAAAAACCCATATACGGTCTTTATAGGTTTATAAAGATTAAATTCCATATGTGATTCAATCTCTGGTAATTTGGAATCCATAACCATATAACATAATTTCCCAAAATTTGTTCTCATTCTCTCTGGATTCATAATCTTATAACGTCTACCAATTTCAAAAATAGATTTATACCAATCTGCATTATCTTGAAAGTTTTTATTTTCAATTAATTTTTGACCAATTTTTAAATTTGATGCAACGACAAGTCCCGCCAATACTGAACACATTTCTTTCAATTGTGCCACGATTCTTTTAGATTTTGATGTATGTGATACAATATCAACTTTATCTGTGTATTGAGAAACATCTAAAGCTGCTTCTAAAAGGTGTAAAAGATGACGTTCCTCGGATGATAATCTCAATGGAATATACTTGACCTGATTCTTGATACTCTCCACCAATCTCTTGTTTATCGAGTTCTCCAATGGTATTGGGGTAGAATCCTTGGTCTCTTCATCTTCAACTTCCTCTTCTTGGCTTTCCACCTTGTTGTTACCATTATCTGGGGTTTCCTCGGAGTGTAATTTAACAGAATCATGGCTTTTTCTTTTACCACCGCTATGAACCAGGTTGAAGCACCCACCGCAAAAGTTCTCCTCACAGTCTTTACAACTAACCTCGATTCTCATGTCTTCACATTCAGCACAAAGTTCTTCTTTGTTCTCACCGTCAACTTGGTCCAAATGGTCCAGATCTTCGAGCTCCTTCGCATCGGCGTCTTCGATCTCCACGTCGTTCTCGGCATCCAAGATGTCTCTTAATGTTCTCGAGTCTCTTGTCATGTTGTTTGCACTATCTTTGACTGTTTTTACACTGCAACCGCTGGAAAGCTTAAAGTCTTTAATGTTGGATTCTCGATCTTTTGACATGTTTTCAAAATTTTACATTCGCGAGCTTCTTCGAGGTGATAAGCTCTGATTCTTATGATAAAGAGTTGATGGTTAAATTCAGTCTACTCCACTCTTATAAATACCTATATTGTACAAGATTATTTACCAAAGTCTCGTGGCCATGATCTATCGTGGTGAACCATTGGTGCGTATCTATTAAATGGACCGCAATTGATCCTCAGCTGAAATGAATAAATAGTGTAGTACTGTGCAAATGTGGGAATAAAGCCATGAATTCTTGATTTAAAATCCTTCCACTTCACTTCAAGAACATGAAATAAGCCAAAATGGCAATGATGATGACAAGAATTGCCACGATTAAACCCAAGTTTTGTTCACCACCAGTAACACCAGCAGAACCAGAAGTTGCAGCACCCCCAGCTGGTTCACTATCTGGGTCCACATCACCAATGTATAGTGGGACTAGTGCCTCTCTAGCATCTTCTGAATGACCAATATCCTATCATGTTAGTATAATCATCCCAACAATATCACATGATCCAACTCACATCAAATGGACCTGTAGCGTCAATACCACCACAGTCAACCATCACTTCTTCACCACCTCTGACATTTCGTTAGTATTCCAAGGCATGAACCCCTCAGTGTCAACTATACTCACGGATGCTCATCTAAAAATGGTGTACAGGCATAAACTTTCCCATCTATAACCATCCATAGGTCTTCTGCAGTGTTGTGCTCGGAGATTTCTTCATATGTGTATATCTTGGTGGACATGTTGATGATGGGTTCTAGCGTCTCAACTCTTCAACAATAACAATCAAGAAGAAAATCACCAATTATAAACCTAAATATCTCAGTATATAATCAATTAATACTAATACGAATCAATTTTATCATCGTTTAATGATTTCTGATTTGGATTTTTTTTTGTTGGCCACAATCCATTTTCTGCTGCTCGAACCGCACTGCAAAAGCCCAATGAAAATGAACAAGATTCTTGATTACAACCTCTTGGAACTTGGAACTCAATAGGGAAGGTGGGTCCGATCTGGTATATATTCTACAGATTATCATCTACTTTATCTAATGTACATTATATAATTTCAACTCTTGTGGGAAGTTTATGCAGAATCGCTTTTTTTTGCCAGATGTGGAGTGATATATAACTAAAAATTAATACCAGCAGCTTTTAAAGCTTCAGCTCTTTTTTGTTTCTTTAAATCACTTTTTTCATTTAATCTATCAACATCTTTCTTTAATTTACTAACTTTAAAATATGATTTTTTAGATTTCTTTGATGATTTAAATTCTTCATTAACTAATGATACTTTCAATTGATGATTCATTATTAAATAATTATTCATTGTTTCTTGAGCAATTTTGGCATCTTCACCATTACTAAATTCCAAAAAGGCAAAATGTTTAGATTTACCTGTTTTTTTATTACGTGCTAATTTAACATTTGTTATTTCACCAAATTGTCCAAAATATTTACTTAATTCTCTTTCTTCAAATCCAATTGGTAAACGTCCAATATATATGACACCTTTTTTAACCTTTTTATTCTTTTGTTGATTCTTATTATCAACTTTTGGTAATTTTTTAACTTCATGGCTCTCCTTTTTATCCTTCTTTGATATTTTATTTGATTCTTCATCTTGTTCTTCACTTGTATTTGCTTCATCATCATCATCTTCTTCTTCTTCATCAGTACTTGAAAATCCACCTAATTCTTCTTCATCTTCATCTTCGTCTTCAACAGTCTTGGACACTTCAGAGGTCTTAACATCCTCTTCCTCGCTTTCAGATTCACTTGAAGCACTAGGTATTTTGGTTAATTCATTAACATCTTCATTTTCTGATTCAGGTTCCGGTTCTGGGGCAGCTTTTTTAGCTTTTATTATCACTTTTTTACTTTCTGTTTTAGGTCTGGCTGTGGTACCTTGCTTCTTTGGCTTCACAACTGATTTCTTAATTATCTTGGTACCCATGGTTGTCTGTTTAATATACTTAAATTATAATTGATCTATCTATACGTCTTGTATAATTTTCACCTATTAAATTTTTTATAGAAAATTTTTTTGAACCTCATCGGACCAGGGCTGAATAACCAGAAATCATATCATAAACTATACTACAAATAAACCCACATTAAAACTGAAAATACACTTTTATTTCAATACTTTTTCAATTAATTTAAAAGTATTTCTAAAAGGGAGTCCAACTGCATTGTAAAAATCTCCTTCAATTTTTTCAATCATTAAACAACCTCTAGTTTGAACTCCATAACCTGCAGCAACACCAAGTCCTTCATTTGTATCAACATATGCTTTTAACAATTCATCAGTTGCCTCCCTGTCAAAATATAATAATGTATCTTCAACAAATGAACTTTCCACACCGTCATTAATAATTACCACTCCACTTAAAACATGTTGTATCTTCCCACAATCTCTATAATATCTTAAATTGTTTAATTGATCTTGTTTATCTTTAGGTTTTTCAAATATTTGACCATCAATTTCCACAACTGTATCAGCAGCTAATATAATGGTGTTTTCAGCTTCACTTTTAGTTTTCTTTAACATGGTTAATTCATATCATTGTTATTCCCGATTTATTAAAACTTACTAATTCTTCATATACAGCTCGACCTTTGCCAATTGCAGTATTTAAAACGTACTAAAACTGGTCAATCTCCACTTCCTTTCCCAAATTACACATAACTTACATCTCTTGGTGTATAATCTTCTTTTTTCAAATCTTCTGGGAAATTTGATGGAATCACTTCAATATCTTTAAATCCCATCTGTTTTAAAATTTCAATTCTTCTTGGTGAAGTTGAAGCTAAAATGAATCTTTTTTCAGCAATCTTATCGAAAACTGAATGTCTGAGGTCTTTTAATGACATTGTAACTTAAATGATGGCTATAGATTTGTCTAGTCAAGTGTTAGGTCAAGACATTTAAAGTCAATCTATTATCGATCTTGATCCAATAAAATTATACGCGAATTTTCTATGCATCTACATTCTTTAAACCAAATTAATTATTACATGTTATATAAATGACACTATTGTGGTGTCACATCTTCTAATTTCATTCTATCACGAATCACATATTGTTCTTCCATATCATCAGTAAATGCCACTTCTGTACCAACTAATTTTTGCCAATCACCTTGATAAATTTCATTATTAATTTTGAAAAAAGGTGCATCTGTATGTAATCCACTAACTTGTAATTTTCCTGTTGCGGGTATTGAATTAGTATTAAAATTATTTTTTGGAATCTCTAAAGTAACGTACACACCTTCAAATTCTTCCTTTGCTGTTTTTTCTGCTTCGATCTCTGTTGATGAATTTATTTCATCTTTAGTTTCTAAAATTGCCTTTTTCTTTAAGGATTCTGCTAATTTTCTAGCTTGAATATCTGCATCTGAACCTGCTTCAAATCCATTTTGGAAATCCCAATGCATCTCTTCCCCTTTTGTTAAAAATTCACAATTACCATTCATTGTAATTTCCCATGAATTCCCGATTTTTTCAAATTTATCCAAAGAACATGCACCTGCTCTTAATCTAGTGTCTTCATCATCTAATGGATCAAGTACACTATTGAATCCTAATAATGCCATACCTAAAGCGATTTTAGCAGCAGCATGGGTAACAAAGATAATGGTTTCCACTTCAGGATGTTTTGCCTCGAAAGTCGGTATAAATTTTTGTAAAAAAGTTTGACATCTAGTGAAGATCTCTTCTTGAGTTTCACCTTCAGAAGAAGGTTTTAATGTTGGTTCCCAGTTATTTGTTAACTTTGGGAAAAATTGTTCCAACACGTCATGACTAGCTGGTTGTGGGATCACGCCTCTATCAGGTTTATACCATTCACCAACTCCGTGTTCCAATTCAATGTCAATATCCAACACTTCAGCAATTGGAGCAGAAGTCTGTAAACATCTGTAAAATGGTGAAGTGAAGATGATCTCCGGGTGAGGTTCGATGGATGAGATGTAGTGGGCTAGCTCTTTGGCCTGGTCTTCACCGTGCTTGGCCAAAGGTGGATCGCTATCGATCCCAGTTGGCGAGACTGGATGAGGTTCTGGCAGCCAGTTGGCTCTGTAGCCGTGCTGATCCTATTGTTAGTATAGTCCATAACACGAGATCCCAAGATGAACACTCACTCTGGCAACATAGATGTTCTTCAAGACCATTTTTCAGTGGGATTATAAGCAAAAGGCAGAGACGAAAGACAAAGAAAGCAGTTCAGGTGGTAGAAATTATGGAACTGTCAGTTTTGGTGATTGTGATGGTTATTTATATTTTCTTTGTTTTCATGGAAACTCAAAATTCGCGGGCATTTAGAAAAACAACAGTTGAGTTATAATGTGGATGAATAAAGCTTGATACTTATTGATACTTGTACAATCAGAAGAAATGCCACCAGCAAGCAACAAGAGGATAAAAGTGAGTGAATCATTGTGATTTTCAGGTAATTTGCACTAACAACTCCCAAAAAAGACGCTTTCGCTGAGTCGCCCTATTATATACGGAAACACTGCACAACCTTTCAAAGATGACAAACCAGCAGATGCTCCAGAAGAGCATACACATAATTGGACTGTGTTTGTAAGGGGTCCCAATGGCGAGGATCTATCGTATTTCATCAAAAAAGTGGTGTTTAAACTGCATGATACCTATAATAATCCGACAAGATCTATAGAATCACCACCTTTTGAAGTTACAGAGACAGGATGGGGTGAATTTGAAATTGGAATTAAAATTTATTTTATAAATGAAGCCAATGAGAAAAACATATCGTTATATCATCATCTAAGGCTTCATCCATATGGGATGGCTCCAGATGCGGTATTAACAGAAGAAGATCGTAATGTTAGAAGTATACAATATGATGAAATTGTATTTAATGAACCAACAGAACAATTATTTGAAAAAATGACACAGAAACCTGGTAATAGACTACCCGAATTGAAAAAACAAAGTGAATTTAGTAAAGAAGCAGAAACTGAAGAAATTGCAAGATTTGAAAATGGTATAAAGCAAGTTGATGATGAGATTGAACAATTAAAACAACAAATTCAAGATTATCAAAAATTAAAATCTTGAGAATGTATAACGTTATAGAAATGAAAACTACAGTTAAATTGTAAGATTTAAACATTTCATTACATCATTATTTCACTCTCCAATTCCTCCAAATAATCCATCAAAACATCCACTATAGGTTTTGATAACAAATATCTATTGTACAAAGTAATGGGTATTTCAACTCTTTTCCTACCTTCTTTATCGTAAATTAATACAACATCTCTTGGATAAACTCCACCTCCTACTGGGTCTAGAACATTCATCTTTTTGGAAATCTTGGGTCCATTAATCAATGGGAAAGAATACCGGTTCTCACTTATATTTGATGAGATCCCAATCACCTCACTATTGAAAATTTTGGTAAGCTTATCGTATGATTCACTGAATCTTGTTAGTATTAGGTTATGAAACGCGTCACAAAATTATACTTACTTTATAGGGTCTAAGAAGTCAGACATGACACCGAAAAACACCACAATTAAATGCTTCGAGTTAATCATATGGAATCTCCTACTCGTTTTGGATCCATCTCTGTTGATGTATTCAATCATAGAATCATCCAATATCTCTATAAACTCATGATTGGACTGTCTAACTCTAGCTTTCTTTGGACTGGATAATACGTTATACTCTGGCTCCGAATATTCGGGAGATGGCAGTGATTCAAAGCAATTATCAAAAGATCTCTTCATATTTTGATCATTTTATACTCCAAATTGAAACGTATTAATGCGTAAACCTTCTTCTTTATATCCACAATTTTATCACAGCTTCCCCGAAACTTTAACTTTCTAGTCACACACTTGGAATTGAAATTGGGTAGTAACTAAAGCAATTTAAGTTTATAGCTATTTCTATCGAGTATTCTTCTCTGTTTTATAGGCTCACAATCGTTTAGTAATAAACCAGTCCACAGTTTCCACAATTTTAGCATTTCTAGTAACAAAACCGCTCCTGTTTACAATTTACCGTATTCGGCATAGTAATGAGTATAAACTCTACGCGAAATTAATGTCACAAAAAATTGTTTATCCAAGCTATTCATTTCGGTTTCAACGGAGTCCAACTCTCCAAATTCATAGACTCGTATCCCAATGGTGTAGATTTCCTACTGGTTGGTGGTGGAGGTACTGAATTGTCCTTGGTGTTCGATTTCTCTAACTCATCTGTAGATACTTTCCTCAATGCATCTGGCTTCTTAGGCACCGATGGAGCATTTGTATGTAAATGATCAGGTTTTTTAGGAATCACAGGGGAATCCGCAGAGCTTTTAGAGACAGGTTTTACTTGTGACTGTGAGCTCACACCTTTTGCCGGTGAGTTGGATCTGGATGGTGTGTTTGAAGGTAATAAAATTGCATCTGAAAATCCTGGTGGTAAGGTCTTTCTTGGTGTTGGCACAGGAGGTGGTGAAACAGAGGTACTCGATGTATCTTTACTTCCAGGTGCTGTCGAGGCAGGTGTGGTGGAACGTGGTGCTGGTGGAGGTGGTGGTTGGATTTTTGAGGGGAATGTAGTTGTTCTTCTAACCGGCAATTCTGGTGGAGCAGGACTGCTTCTCTTTGGTGTTAGCACCTCTGATGAAACAGGTGAGGCAACTGTCTCTCTTCTAGCTGGCAGGGCAGGTTTATATTCATCTTGATCATCATCCAGAAAATTCAATAAATCTTGTTGTCTTGATTTAGCAGATTTACCCCCATTAGTCTCCACTTTCAAGTCAATCAATGATGTTTCACTATCACCTGAATGACTAGATTTATAATTCTCATAAATTTCTTTAGATAATGACGATTTCTTAGCTTCATCAACAAAATCAACTTTTGATCTATAAGCAGCATAAACAGGTCTATGATCTGAAAACATCAAATCTGATGAACTATAAGCCAATGGTTTGGTCTCTTTACCTCTATAAATAATTCTATCCGTCCATGATGGAACCCTTTGCTTTTCTGAACTATCATATCTATCCGTCCCTTTATCAAATTTATACGTTGGATTGAAATTTATAGTTGGTTCTGAATAGCCTTTAAATGTGTTCCCATTGCTAATTTCTCGGGTTAATTGATCAAATTGATACAAATATTCAAGATCACCATTAGAAATCTTATTTCTAACTTCTTCATTTGTCAATGAGATTCTATAATTTAAATCACCAATCCAAAAAACTGTATCATTAGTTTCAATTTTACCACCTCTTGAAAATCTAGCACCATTTGTTATAGAAGCAACATCATTACCTCTCTCTTGAACATTTGTGGTACCTGCTGCTAAATGTGCATTAACAAAACAGAATGAGGATGCACCATAATTAAATCTTATGGCAACAGCACCTTTATTACCCGTGATACCACCAAACCCGGTTTTTTTAATAGCACCTTCAACTTGTTTAACATTATTGACACAATCTGCTCTGACAAAAAATAATAATAATAATGATGACATTTGTTCAGCTCTCAACATGATATATTTATCAAATTGATTTAAACACTGTGATACCTCTTTGGTCCAAAATGATGATTTGGAGTAATCCGCATTTAATATTGACCCTGCATTTAATTCAATAACTTCTTGAAATCCCAATACAACAACATTTGGTTTAAATTTATCACCAATTGGATATAACCATTTGGATAAATCTGCAACTTTATTACTAGCATTAACATTAAAAGTCCCCGTGAATATATTTATATTGGAATCTGTTGTAAACTCTAATTTCCTTTCAAAAAGTTTTTCATTGACATAATCAGTTATAGGATCATATAACAACACAGGCGATTGATCACTTAATCTCCCCAGCAATGTATCTATAGTTAATTGTTTAGCCTTATCTTGAAAATTGTTGATATACATTCTGCTAACAGATTTGGTAGCATCAGATAAAGCACCGGCAAAACTCATCTTACCACTTCTAGAAAATGATGATTTCAAGGCATTTGTACCGGTATATATTTGTGAGATTTGATCACCATTATCTGCCCATAATGAATTATGTCTATTGAAAAATTCTGATTCTGGTGAGACTTGAATATTATGATCTTGTAAAAAAATGGTTAATGCAAAATTTGAAATGAATTGTTGAATTAAATTTGTTCTATCAAGACAATCCAAACAATTGGTTCTGAAAGTTCCTGTTTGTTCACTTAATGTCTTTTTATTTGCCACGTCATAACTAAAATAACCAAACTCGTATAATGATTCCTTAATTAATTTGAAAATTTTATTTGATGATGAATATCCTTGATTTGAAGTTTCTCTATGGAAATCAAACTCTGTGACATATAGCTCAGGGTTTCTATTCTTTGTGTATATATCAACATGACTTTTGTATCTTCTTGATAATTGAATTTCTGAAGATTTGGTACTCAGTAAATTAACAATATTGACAGCACCATATTTCTCTAATAAATGATCGAAATGAACATCGAATACTGGTTGAGTTGCTTCCTCCGACCTGGTGATTTGAACTTTTGGATTGATCAATGCGGTATCTTGCTCCCAAAATACAGGAACGCTACCCCTAATCTCAATGTAAGAAAAACAAATCTTTTCAGAGTATAATATAAATTCTGTTTCGACAAAATTTGCAACATTCCCTTCATCATCTATACCTCTTGAATTAAATCTAGTACCTGCTCTTTTCCAACTTTGTCTAGAAATAACAGTCATTGCAACTTGATCTCTATTAATATATGCATCAAAAGTCTCTGCAAATCCTCTAATGACAGTAGTCAAAAAACCTTCATCATCTAATTTTTCCTTCAATGGTTTATCGAGACGATTTCTGAACTGTACAACTTCTTGCAGCATAAATGAATTCCACATATACTCATCATTGTAGCTGTCAAAACTTAATGAATGTGTATCAACACCACGATTTTGCAATGTACTAGTCAAATCAAAATTGGAACTGTACAAAAACCCACCTGAAGACAATAATTTTTTCAAATCATAACATGGGTGTCTCTGTTGTGCATCACCGCCCGGTATACCACCATTACCACTACTAGTGGTTCCACTTCTATATTGATCATCATATCCTGATTCGACATCTGGCATCATTGGGTACCCATTTGGATCTAATTCAACGTTATCCCAATTGTTCTTTGTCAAAGAGAAAAAATCCACACTAAAGATTTTATTGATTGTTTCACCAGGAACTGGCGAAGCAACTTGAGTTTTCCCCGTTATAGCAGATAAATATATATCGTTATTCACTTCAATCAAGCCAACAAATCCATGAATCTCTCTGTTACAGATGCTTTTATATGCCTTGAGGTTCACTTCCTCCTTTGATGTGAATTCAATCACACATCTTGGTTGATTGTTTTTAGTCTTGATGTGACGGAATAGCAGGACATGGGTCTTGGACACAAGGGCCAAAGTCCTTGGGTTTTCTTTAATCAACAGCCTCATCATACACAGCTCTCACGTGAAAAGAGCCTCAATGCTTCAATGAATGTTGAAGAAAATGAGCGGTAACCTGCTTTAATCAAAGGTCTTGTGAACTTGAAAAGCACAGCTAATAATTTCAGCCTCCGGAACTGTCTATCTCCAAAATTCAGTATTGGCCCGGGGACTTGGCAGATAAAACTACAATAAGCAAATGACATCAATCAAACGTATAATACACAATTTTATTTATATAGTTTACAAAAGAATCATAAAGAGTAAGTCATCAAAGTAGAGCATCATGTGCAAATCTCATGTTGGTTTGTTCATTTTTCATCAGAAGAACTCTCCTTCAGTTTTTGATACATGGATTTGATTTGGGTACTTTTAACAGCTTTTGATGGCCAATAGTGAGATGTATAAAACCACAAGTGTTTCTTAAACTGATCTTGATCATTCTCAGCACGGTTAGACACGGTTTTGTTAATGTAATCACCCACGTTGATCAATTCAGTTTTCAAAATCTTGGCCCATTCTTTACGATCAAGACCTGTTGCACCTTTACTCAATCTCTTCAATGAATGACGCATTGGGCTCAATGTATCTTTACACAGTTGTTCATCCATGCTTTCATAACCTTCATCGGATCCTTTAGGAGCGGCTGGTTTTTTATGTTTCTTTTCAGATTCAGGTCTTGGTGTTGAATTGGTAGAATCTGTCTTTTTTGCACGTTTCACACCAGGAGTACCCTTTTGACCATCAGCGGTCTTTGAGTTGGCACTTGCTGGTCCTTTTGGTTTTGGACCTGGCTTAGCACCAGTTTTAGTACCTGCTTTAGCGCCTGCTTTGGGGCCTGGTTTGGGACCTGGTTTAGCAGATCCTTCAGCTCTAGGCTTTCTTTGTCTCTTTTTGGCTTCAACTGGTGTAGATGGGTTTGGAGTATTGTTTCCAGTATTGGTATCATCATCACCACCTTTCAAAACAGTAATCAAGTAATCAACTCTTCTACCAAGATGTACTGAACCTGGAACTTTCTTACTATCTTTAGAGTCTTTTGAATCTTTTGACGAAGGCTTATCGTTTGAATCTTTTGTAGATGGGACTGAACTATCATCTTTATTTTCAGATTTTACTTCAGTCTTTTCATTAGAGTCTTCAGATTTAGGAGCATCATCTTTATTTTCCTCTTCTTTCACTTCAGTATCTGATTTCTTAGCACCCTTTTTAGGACCTGGAACATTACTTGCCTCATTCAAAAACACCTTGGAGCTTAATTTCAAGAAAGGATCATCTCTGATTTGAATCCAAGAACCATAACCATATCTGTCAATACCAACCATAAGCATTTCATCATCATGTTGAGTCCAATCAGAAGTCCAGCCATAGACTGGTTTAACATTACCGTGGAACTTGAACTGTAGTGGATCATCAAAAGTTGCAATGGCATCATGTACCAGTTTCAAGTCTTGTGGTCTTGAAAGAATCAGTTCAGCATTCAATTGTTTAACACCTTGATACTCAAACAAAATAGCTTTACGTTCTTTACGTTTCATCATCCATAACAACGAAGGGTTTTTACCATCTGTAGTTGGTGGTGCTTCACCTTTTTCTTGCTTTTCTTTATGCTCATTGGCAGCTTGTTCCAGTTCAGCCAATACTTTTGTACGGCGTTGTTCTTCTTTCTTGACTAAATCGGTGGAAATTTCAACTAGTTCATCAACACAACTTTGGAAAAGATCTGGATTCTTATTTTCTGGTAATGTACCTTCATTGATCAAATCTTCCCATTTGTTCGAAAGATCACCAAGTTTTAAAATAGATCTATAAATGGCTCTGATTTCCTTCTCGGTAATCTTGTTGTAATCAGCCTTCTTCTTTCTATTAACCTTCTTGGTTGATTCATCTTCATCTTCATCATCCTCAAAAGTATTTGTTCTTTGCATGTTCTTCATTACAGCCTGTCTTCTTGAATACATTTGCATTTGTTCTTGAAGATATTGTTCTTCTAAACGTTTCTTTTCCTCCTCTTTTAGCTTGGCCAATTCTTCAGCTGGAATAATATCATCCCAATCAACATCGGCTTTATAATCAGTGACTTCGAATTGTCTCAAGAACTCTTCACCACCAAGATTGGATTCACCAAGGTCAGGAGTTGTAACATGATCTTCAGCATGATTCAAAACATCATCCAAATTTAAATCTTCTAATTTCTTTTGGTTTTCATTAGCTTTGAACATGTTACCGGCACCGAATTTCAAAATTTCACTCAATTCACCAGTGGATGGTTCATTCTTCTTAGATTTACCAGTACCATCAGTGACACCAAGAGAAATAATGGCATATTCTAAAATCATCTTCTTTCTAGCTCTTTCCAAGACTTCTTCCTCCACTGTATCTTTACTGACAAATCTATAAACCATAACATGATTTTTCTGACCAATTCTATGAGCTCTAGCCATGGCTTGTAAATCAGCTTGAGGATTCCAATCAGAATCGAAAATAATAACAGTATCAGCAGTCATCAAGTTGATACCTAACCCACCAGCTCTTGTTGATAACAAAAACACTAAATCGGTAGAGTCTGGTTCGTTAAAATGATCAATGGAGATACGACGTTGAGCAGATGGGACAGTACCATCTAATCTTTGAAAGTTAATACCTTTGATAGACAAATAATCACCCAAGATATCCAACATTCTAACCATTTGTGAAAAAATTAAAACTCTATGACCATCTTTTTTCAGACGAGTTAAAAGTTGATCTAACAACACCATCTTACCTGAAGACATAATCATACCTCTCAAGATATCTTCCCTTGAGTGAATACCATTGATAGAAGAACCGAATTTTTCCAAGACACGACCTTCTGCAGCATCAAATAAGTAAGGATGATTTGAGGCCTTCTTCAGTTCACTCATCACATTCAATAATGACACTGATGTACCTTTTGGACCTTGATTTAAAGCTGCATAATTCTTGGTCAAGATGTTTTTATAATACTCGGTTTGTAAATCAGATAATTCAACACGCAAAATACGTTCTGTTTTGGATGGCAAAGATTTTTCGACATCTTTCTTCAAACGTCTTAAAATGAATGGTTTCAATTTATTTTGCAAATCTCTGATATAGTTCTCTTGATCATCATCTGAATGTTCAAAATCAATTTCTTCATCAATCTCGAATTTACCAGGCATTAAGAAGTTCACCAACGCGGCTAATTCCTTAATGTTATTTTGTAATGGGGTACCTGTAATCAATAATCTATTACTGACTTTAAATGAATTCAATGATTCATATAATGAACTTTCAGCATTTTTTAATCTATGAGCTTCATCAACAGCCAAGAATTGCCATTTAATTGAGCCTAATTCAGCGGCATCTTTCAAAATATATTCATATGTGGTCAACAAGACATTAAATTTTATCTTTTTACCATTATAAAATTCATAATCTCTAATGGTCTTTCTTGCTTCGGTATTACCCAAATAATAAACACAGTTCAAATCAGGAGACCATTTTTCAAAAGTTTCTTGCCATGCAGGGATTGTTGATAACGGTACCACAACTATATGAGGCCCATTTTGTCTTCTTGCATAGATAAGCCAACTTAAAAAACTGACAGTTTGCACGGTTTTACCAAGACCCATTTCATCAGCCAAGATACCATTTTCATTTCTTGACCAAAGGAAAGCCATCCAGTTTAACCCAGTCAATTGGAAATCTCTTAATTCACCATTCTTAATAAATTTTGGTTGAACAACCAATTTTTCAAATCTTGGACGTTGTGCTCCATAACTAGATGATAGAGAAGGTAGGATTTTAGAATTCAAGCGTTGTTGGAACTGTTTAACTTCGTTTGGACCAATTTGTACAATAGTATCAGCCAGTTCCCATGTAGCTTCATCATAATTTAATCTTCTCCATTTGACAAAGTATTTCAGTACTTCTTCACCGTCATCATTTTCAGATCTTTCAGAGTCAATTACACGTTCAACGTTTTTATATTCTGCAATTTCATCCAATCTTCTATCTTTTTCAATATCCATAGCTTCTATATCTTCTCTTGTTGTTAACGCATCATGTCTTATTTGAAAGTCCAATATTATGAATTGTTTGATATAGTTATCAACTTTCTTGATACCTTTCATACCTATTAGATTTGAATATTGTTCCCAAGTGTTATGAATATGAGATGTTTCGGTCCATTTAATCAAGAATTTATAATCCTTTTTCGCTTGTGCCAAATCTCTGAATGCATTAGGTTCATTTTCTGGATCTATTAGTTGATGATCCACGACAAGATCAACCCCAGTTTCTGGAGATGGAGTAGATTCAGTAGTGTTATAATAATAATAATCACCTTCTTCATCTTCGCCACCACTTTCCAAAAGATCCTCATCATTTTCTTCATCAACTTGATAATTGATTACTCGACTGTTTCTCGAACTGAATCTAACCTCTTCAGGTTGTAGTATTTTTTGTTTCTTGTGAGATTTACGTTTCTTTGGAATCTTGGATTTAGATGTCTTTTTAGGGGCACCAAATTCCTCGTCGTCATCATCAGGATCCTCGAATTCCTCTTGATCATTCTCGTCATTCTCCTCTTCTTCGCTATATATTTCAATCTGTTTCTTCTTTCTCTTTGGTTTGACAGATTCATTATCAGAACTATCATCATCACTCTCCGCAAGACTGACGGGTCTTGCACGTTCTCTTGTTGATCTTCTCAACCCATACAACTCAGGGTTCTCCATAACCTCTTCGTTGTAATCTGAAGGCGCCATCTTCCAATCAGTTAGCGATAATCTCCTTCAAGTTTTGATCGATGGGGGTTTGTTTATTGTTGTTGTTTTGAAACCTGTTTTTGTATCAGTAGGAATTTTTCAACAACAGGGAAGGGAAAAAAAATTGAAATCCGACAACAACGCCAACAACAAAATTCAAGAAATAACAACTCAGGTGAGATGAATAATGTAGCACCTTTTTCTCTGATTGACTTTAATTGCAAATTAGCTCAATTAACCAGTTGGGAATTCCTCTCAAACAATGTGAAATTCCACGTTCCGCAAATTAGCGAGTCCTAGTATATACGATGCCTCCAAGTAGTCTGAGCACTTGGTTGGTAGCCTGACGCGCGATAGTTTTAGTTAATCAAATGTGAAGAAATTGATCCGATTAAACAGAGCGCTTCTAGTGTAATTCTTTGACTTGTCTCTTTGAGTGTAGAAGCACTGTTTAATAGCTATATATGTTCCACCAAAATGGGTTGGTTCTATAGTTTGTAGCTGTTGTTCTGAGCTTTTGTTAGTGCAGTTGGGAAAGAAGGGAGAAGTTTAGAATCTGGAAAAAAAAACAGTTGAAGCGGCAGATGATGATGATCGAAAATTGGTGATTCTGGATCTGGCACTATTAGAATGTTAATTATTAGACTATTTATTAGATGAATTCAAGTCTAAACGTTTTAAGATTAGTTTATTCAATTCCAGATATTGAAATTGAGCATTATTTGATCAATCTACAATGGAATAATACCTATATATGACTGGAAAAAAAACTTTTTACTTAATCTCTGATCACTTGGATCATTGATATTATATAAATAAGGATGAATTTAATGAACTTTTGAACTTTTCTTATGATTGTGTAATGTGTTTGTTATAAATAGAAATCAGTAAAATTATTTACCGATTGAAGCAGATTGTGCCTTGACAGCTGGTAATTCAAATAAACCACTAGTGATTAATGAGTTAACAGTACTCAAGACTGAAGTGAAGGCAGCAGTGGAAACATCTTCATTAACACCAACACCCCATTTAGTAGTCTTCAAGTTTTGTTCATCCAAGTAACCTAATTGGATATAAGTGGCAGCTTGAGTATTTGAACCAGAACCTAAGGAATGTTCACTATAGTTGACAACTTCGAAACGAACATTTGTGTAATTAGAGATGGCATCAACAAATGAAGAAATTGGACCGTTACCAACACCTCTTAATGCAACAGCTTCACCATTAATACTAACTTCACCAATGAATAATCTGTTATCTCTATTTTCTGGATCACGAACAATATCATAATCTAATAATTTAATAGATCCTTCGTTATTAAAGTTGTATTTTTCTTTAAACAAGTTAACAATTTCTTCGGATTTTAATTCACGACCATGAGTTTCAGATAATGTTTGTACTAAAGTTGAGAATGAAATTTGTAATGGTCTTGGTAAATCTAAGCCTAATGATCTTAAGACAACCCAGGCAGCACCACCTTTACCAGATTGTGAGTTAACTCTAATAACGGCTTCATAATCTCTACCAATATCCTTTGGATCCAATGGTAAGTATGGAATTCTCCAATAATTATCACCTTTAGCATTACGTTTGGCTTGAACTTCAAACCCTTTCTTGATAGCATCTTGATGAGAACCAGAGAAGGCACAAACAACTAAATCACCACCGTATGGAGCACGATCAGCAATTTTAATCTTGTTACATTTTTCCACAATTTCAATAACACTTTGTAAATCTGAGAAATCCAAGTTTGGTGCAACACCTTGAGTGTATAAATTCAAGGCAACTGTAACTAAATCAACATTACCAGTTCTTTCACCATTACCGAATAAACAACCTTCAACACGATCAGCACCTGCTAATAAACCTAATTCAGAAGCGGCAACACCACAACCACGATCATTGTGACAATGAGTAGAGATGGCAACTTTTTCACGTTCAGAAATATGAGTAGAGAAATATTCAATTTGATCAGCATAAATATTTGGTGTAGCAACTTCCACTGTAGCTGGTAAATTGAAAATAATTGGATTTTCTACACTTGGTTCCCAAACAGCTTTAACAGCTTCACAAATTTCCACGGCAAAATCTGGATCAGTATCAGAAAAAGTTTCTGGAGAAAATTGATAACTCCATTCTGTAGCTTGTTGATTTGGATCATCTTTTGTTAAAGAACGAACTAATTTTGTAGCCCAAACAGCTTTTTCAATAGCTTGTTGTTTTGACATACCGAAAACAACATCCATAAATAATTCTGATGTAGCTAAATAAACATGAATAGTAGCCTTTTTAGCACCAGTAACTGATTCTACTGTTCTTCTAATTAAATGTTCTCTTGATTGGACAAGAACTTGAATACTAACATCATCTGGAGCATTTTCCACTGCATATCTTGTAAAATCAAAATCTGGTTGAGAAGCTGATGGGAATGAAACTTCAATTTCTTTAAATCCTAGATCAACTAGTTTATGGAAATATTCCTTTTTCTGTTCCACACTCATTGGATCAGGTAATGATTGATTACCATCTCTTAAATCAGTTGTTAACCATCTTGGAGCTTTCTTTATAGTTTTATTTGGCCATTGTCTATTTGGTAAATTTACAGGTGGGAATGGTTTATATTTTGTTGATGGATCTTTTAACATGTTTGTATAAGCACTCTTTGGAGCGTTCTTAAACATTGTAAGTGACCTTTTAAACATCTTGATTGATATATTATACTTCAATCTTCTCTAATCCCCAGTAGCAAACACTGGTTTTTATATAGTACAGTCAAAGTATGAGTAATATTGATTGTTTGGAGAAGTGAAAAAAAAAAACTTTCTTATTTATGGGGAAAGTTAATCAGAAAAAGAAAATGTCTATGACCTGGATTTTTGGTACAACTTATAGTGTGGGAAATAATATGATAACTTGTGACGTTTTCTAAAAGTTTTTCAACGTGGTTGTTTTTTAAAGAATTTTTCAGTGAATCATAAGTGACAGGTTATTTGCCTCCGGTAAAGGAGCGGAGGCTGCGGAGGTCGGCCTACGCGCTAGGCAGAGCCAGAAGGAGATTGGTGGTCAAAAGCTAGGCAGAGATGGCACACCTAGACAGGAGTCTAGCGAGATCCTACATCGCATGGCACTCATTTGCTTCCTTTGATAACCGTGATTAGTATTTTAAATTACTGGGATATTCATCTGGTGGAAGTGCCTACAAGCTCAAACGCAAGTGTGAGGTGTGAGTCTTTTCTCTTACAAGTTAAAGCCTGTGACTTGTAAGTTGTGACTCACTTAGCTGTCAAGTAGAGAGTTTATCATACGAGTAACGAGTCCTGCGACATGAGGGGATACGAAAAACAGTCACGTGAGAATCTGATCACATGATCTGCACGTGACTGATTTTGTTGATCCATTCTCGAGGCTACTGTTATAAGGAGAAGCGATATTGGATGTGTCGGATACTATTGTGTCAATTGAGCGGTATAAATCAAACAAAATGGCTGAAGTCAGTATAGGGAATGAACTCAAGGATGCATTCAAAGAGACAAATAACTGGTCTTCGAACAATATCTCATTCTTGAGTGATGTGGAACAATTCTATAGACAACGTTCACAAATTGAAAGAGACTATGCTACAAGTTTAAACAAATTAACCTCGGAATATTTGAAGAAAAAGGCCAACAAGACCACAGCTATAAGTGTAGGTGATAACCCAAAGATAACACCTGGATCTTTGGAGTCTGCATCAATGGTAACATGGACTGAAGTCTTATCACAGACTGAGATCATTGCTAAAAACCATCATAATTTTGGTAATGAATTAACAATAAAAGTATCTGATCAAATCAGTGGATTACAAAAACATCTAACAATGTTACATGAAAAGATTACAAATTTCCATAATAATCAAATACTCAAAAAGAAGGATGAAATTTATGAAAATGTTAATAAGGCAAAGAAACATTATGACGAACATTGTGAAGTTGTAGAATCAACAAGGTCTAAAGCTGAAAGATCAGCCAAGTATCAAAAAAAACTACAAGAAAAGACATTGGAAATGAATAATTCCAAGAATGAATATTTGTTAAAGATTAACATTGCCAATAGAATTAAAGATAAATTTTATTATCAAGATTTACCAGAAGTTTTAGATCTTTTCCAAGATTTAAATGAATACAAGACAAAGCAATTGAATAAACTACTCACATTGTCTAGTCAATTGGAGACATCAAAGAACAATAGAGATAATAAAAATTTAGAACATTGTGTCCAAATCATATCAGAAAATAAATTTCAATTAGATACACAGATGTTTATAAAGCATAATCAAACAAATTGGTCAGATCCTCAAGATTTTTATTATATTCCATCTTCTATTTGGCATGATGATGAACATTTTATAACAAATGGTGAAGAATTATCTCATTTAAAGACAATCTTATTAAAAGCTAATCAAATTAATGAAAAATATGATTCAAGTCTTGAATCAAGTCGTGAAACATTAAATTCTTTACAATCTACAAAGACTTCATTAAAATCATCAAATGATGCTTCAGATTTTGAATTTAGAAAAGCTATGGATTCATTAAATTCTTATTTATTTACATTGGCAAATTTCATAGTTGAGGAAAATATTAAAGTTAGTGCACAAGTGGAGATTGAAACTATTGAAAACAATGCAAATGATAAAGATTTATCATTAGATGGATTGGTGATTCAAAAAAAAAAAACTGGATTATTTGGTCGTTTAAAAGGTTCAAAACCTAAAGAAACCGTTGTTAATAACGCATCAACTTTTAGTGATGCACAAAGTATCAAATCTCATCATTCATCTTCGTCATCACCATTCCATTTGACTTCATTACGTCGTAATAGAAAGCAAAGTGTGGCAAGTTCCACTTCTAATGGTGTATCAACTACTCAGGCTTTATATCCTTATCAAGCTGAAGGTGAAGATGAGGCAAATATCATACAAGGTGAAACGTTAACTGTTATTCAACAAGATGATGGATCCGGTTGGACCATGATTCAAAATTCACAAGGTGAACAAGGTCTCGTACCAAGTTCATACATCAAGGCTGTAGAGATCAAGAAGAAGGGTCCGGAGGTGACACCTAAAAGAGGAGCAAAGAGAATTGAATATGTACAAGTGCTCTATGATTATCCTGCCCAAGGTGATGATGAGCTGAGTATATCAGCTGGTGATAAAGTGCAAATTTTGGAGAAAGACGACGGTTCTGGGTGGACAATGGGTGAAGTGAATGGTCAAAGTGGGCTGTTCCCTACGAGTTATGTGCAAAATGTGCAAAATGTATAGAGGATGTAATTCCAGTGTAAAACAAGATGTATCTATTGTAAAAGTTTATCGTCCTTTCGTGTAAGTCGTGTAATTTAATTTTTCGCGTATGCCTGACTTCCCAAAGGAGATTATATAAAGTGCATCGGGAATTTAGCAGAGGACTAAAAATGAAATTGTGGGAAATACGAGTGATTATATTTATACGCTGGGTTTGGCTATTGTCTGTGTTAGTTTGGTTATTGAGAAGCAGGAGGAAAATAGCTTTACAATGGGTGGTTCAGTTTCCAAGATAATGGTATGGTTTTGGTGTTTAATACCCGTGGGATGAGTACTAACAAGGGTTCAGGGAAAGTTGTTTGGAACCAAGGAGATGAAGTGAGTGATTGAAATCAATCTTTGAGAACGAGTATTAACAACTCAAGGATCCTAATGCTAGGATTGGACTCTGCTGGTAAAACAAGTGAGTACAATGGGGGAAAATAGGGTGATTATGTTGGTACTAACCTTTACAAGCCATATTATACAAATTAAAATTAAACAAGATCAAAACCACAGCACCAACAGTAGGTTTTAACGTGGAAACATTCCAATATAAAAATGTTAAATTCAACATGTGGGATGTTGGTGGACAAGACAGATTAAGACCCCTATGGAGACATTATTATCCAAAGACAAATGCATTAATCTATGTTATTGATAGTTCTGATCGTTCGAGGTTGGAAGAATCCAAAAGACAATTATATAAAGTTTTAAATGAATTAAATACAAACGTAACGACAAAGGGGTTTTTATTATTGGTGTTTGCTAATAAACAAGATTTGAAAAATTCAATGAGTACAAAGGAAATTAGTGAATTTTTAGAATTAAAATCCAATATGCAACCAGATCAATTATTTGCAGTAATTGGAACAAATGCATTAACAGGTCAAGGTTTAGTAGAAGGGTTAAGTTGGATATCCAATAATTATAAACCTTCATCTCCACAACAAAATTTACAACAAAATTAATAAAGTATTTTACAAATCATATCTCAAATCACATCATTAATTCTCATAATTTCATTTCATTTAATTAGTGTACTATAGAATATAAATCAATTAATAATTTTTCACAAATTCTACCTAAGTTGATGTTTGGTCACCATCAACAGTTCTTATAGTAACACTACCATCTTGTTCACCAAAATATGCCTTATCTGCATGTCCAACAAATAATCCAGTATCAACAACACCAACTAATGATTTAATTTTAAAATGTAAATCCTTTGGATCTTTAATTGGACCGAAATGTGCATCAATTATAAAATTCATATTATCAGTTATAACAGGACCAGCTTTTGCTGCACCACCTTGTCTTAATGTAATTGTTAAAGCACCTAATTTTTCTAATTCTTTAGTAATATGAATATAAGAAATTGGTACAACTTCAATTGGAACACCTTTTAACCATTCAACACCTAAATAATCTGGTGATTTTTTTCTATAATCTGCAACAAGAATAAATTTTTTGGCACTAAATGCAACTAATTTTTCTTGGAAAAGACAAGCTCCACCACCTTTTATAGCATTAACTTGTGAATCAACTTCATCTGCACCATCAAAAGCAATATCTAATTCTGGATATTGTTCAATAGCACCTAATCTTAATCCATTATCTACAATTAAATTCTTTGATTGAAATCCAGTTGGGATACATACAAATTCATCCTTATTATCAAATTGAGAAATTCTTTCAGCAACATAAATAACTGTTGAACCTGAACCTATACCAACAATTTTAGCATCTTTACCAAAATTTTCATCAACTGCCTTATAAGCTGAAAGTCTTTTAGATTCTTCAGTTGGATTTGATAATGGTTCTAATTCAGAATATTTAATTAATGGCATCTTGAAATATGGTGTAATGGAGAATGATCTTTGAAATATTGGTTTAAACGATTTAAGCATAAACTAGATTATATAATGACTTGTTTTGATAACAACTCCTTGATAATTTGAATTCTTGACGGGAACTTGGGGTCCACTGGTCCATTTAACTCCAGATTATAAAATGGTTTGATGAAGACCGAACGCAAATATCGAGATCGGAGGGTAAACGAGGGAAATTTGTATACACGTATACAAATATTCAGTGAATTATCATAATTACAAGTCGAATATTAGCTAATTGATGATATTAACCAAGATCGAAAACCATTGTGATGTCTGTATTGAATCCTGGGGTAGTCATAGAACCTTACAATGTCTAACTATGGTAATTATAAGATTCCAAAGACGATGATTGGTGTATATAGCAGAAATACATCAACTAGTGATTAAAATGAGACTAAAAGGCATTAGATCTATTGGAAATGAATTATACAATGCCCTCTATCCATTTGGTTTACACTAGTATTCCCGTGTCTCTTTATGAATGTGTATATCTGATTAGTTGTAGATGTCATCTAATTATGTGTACTAGTTGGAAATAATTTCAGAGCCCTATAATACATATCACGTGATCAATACAAATACATCACATGACCTCCGTGTACTAGGGCACACAATTCTATCGTGTGTCCCGCTATCAATCCTCCCACAGGGCAAAATCCCCAAACTCGCTGTGAAAATTTCACAAAATCAGCAGTCTCAACAGCCAAAACACCCCAACACCACACATTGAAAATTATTCCCATCCTCACACTACGGATGGAAATTTTCAAGCATTTTCTAAAGGTATATACAATAACCATAAGATATTCTTTTAATATACCAGTTTCAATAGTCATATAACATAATTCATAATGTCTGCTGCTGCCAAAGTTTTATCTGAAACTCCATCTGAATTGGAATTACAAGTTGCTCAAGCTTTTGCTGATTTGGAATCAAACTCTCCAGATTTAAAAGCTGATTTAAGAACTTTACAATTTAAATCAATCCGTGAAGTATGTAAAAAAATAGGTTAAGGCCCCAATATGTTGTCAATATGTGATAGATATAAAAGTGGAATGGATATCTCGTTAAAAACTGTGATTTTGGGTGGGAGAGATATAGTATAATTAAAGAAATATTATTACTATAATCATATATTCAACTATTCACCATTCACACTTTTTGATATTTCTATTGACTCATTTGGGCACCCTCCTAATTTTTTCTTCACTGGAATTCCCCCATACTAACTTACTTTTTTTTTAGATTGAAGTTACTGGTGGTAAAAAAGCCATTGCTATCTTTGTTCCAGTTCCAGCTTTATCAGCTTATCACAAAGTTCAAACTAAATTAACTCGTGAATTAGAAAAAAAATTCCCAGATCGTCATGTTGTTTTCTTAGCTGAACGTCGTATTTTACCAAAACCAGGTCGTCGTTCAAAACAATTACAAAAAAGACCAAGATCAAGAACTTTAACTGCTGTTCATGATAAAATTTTAGAAGATTTAGTTTTCCCAACTGAAATTATTGGTAAAAGAGTTAGATATTTAGTTGGTGGTAACAAAATTCAAAAAGTTTTATTAGATTCTAAAGATGCTACTTCAGTTGATTATAAATTAGAATCTTTTGAATCAATTTACAATAAATTAACTGGTAAACAAGTTGTTTTTGAAATCCCAGAAAACTATTAAATTTAAAGTTTTTTCCATGTATCAATAGAAAAAGAGAGAAAGTTTTTTAATTATAATATATCATTGTGGTTTGGGTAGTTTACAAATTGTAGAATTCTTATATCATAAGTTCATAAATTTTATTATACCTTTTTCATAACAATTTCCCTATTATCATCAATAAATTTATTATATTTTTGTAATTTTTTATCTTTTGCAATGGCTAATTGCATAAATTCTTGATAATTATCACCTTTAATATTATGAGTACCATCATTTAAATGATTCATACGATTAATTTCTTCATCTTGTATATGTTCAGTTATATTCATCAATGCTAATTGATCATTATCAATTTGTTTATCCTGAGTTAATGTTGGGAACATTAAAGGATTTATCTTAGTTTTGGATTGTTGCCGATCTCTATAATTAGATTTTTTGGAATGAAGTGATTTATTTGGTGAAGATGATCTTGAATTATATGTAGATTTAGTATTAAATTTATTTTGACGTTCATCTGGTTTTTTATTCTTAAATGCATATGATAATATTGCTGCAGCCATAATCCATGCCATTAAATGTTTAAATAATCTACCCAAAAGAACAATCCATGAATCCAAATAAACCACTAAAAATGGTTGTACCATCACCACAATTGATGTCATTATAACTCCAACACAGAAACTTTGAATATGTAATCTTCCATCGTTCTCTGTGTTGAAATATTTAGAATTTTGAATCTTGGTCCATATTGTGGATGTTATTCTTTTGATAATATCACCAACTGCACCAATGTTTAAACTATCGATAAATTCTTCCACTTCGCTGTTTTTAATCTCTGGTGAAGTCTTCGTAGTGACACTTGGACTGTAACACACGGGTACATCGTTGATATAAGACTGAGCTGAAGTTGGAGGTTGTGCACTGTTTTTTCTAGAGATTTTAGGTGGTGATCCATGGGCAATTGGTGTAACTGTACCGGTATTTATAAATATACTCTCATCATCTTGAGTTCTAATTTTTTTGATGGCTGCTAATTCACTAGTTGGTATTGATGAGTTTGAAGCTAATTGAGTTGGAGGTGGTGGTCTGAATGCAACATTATCAGAATCTCTTCTTAAGATGGCTTTTCTAAATTTACCCTTGACCATATTTTCGTTGAATAATCTTGGTGAACTTGTTGAACTTGTAGGTTCTGGAGTGGAAAACATGATGAATTATTGTATAAAGGGAATTTGAAAGTTCTCTCCCAATTGTGAATGTATATGTGGTTGCCTGTGGTTGTCTGTGGATATGATGATCTTTTGATTGGATATGTTTGGGAATGTAAGGTTGGTCACAGGGTTATCAGTAAAACAGGGGTGTGTAAGGGGAAGTCCTAATGCTGTATTTGTTGATGAGTATGGTATATATCTAGCTTGTAGTTCTGTTTGATTTGGTTAATCTGGGTATTAATTGTATTAATCCAGTTATATTTGATCTGATCACTGGCCTACACCACTGGAATGCCCAAAGTATTTAAACAAATCAAGACCCCGGTAAACACGTCAAACGAGTGATCAATTTGATTTATTTGATCAATTTGGATGATGTTTTGCAGGAAATTTGCGGTTTATGCATTTTGCACTATTTCGGTGATTACTATTGTTTACTTTTTACCTGAAAGATAATAAACTACGCTACTGAACAAAATTCAAACTGGAATTAAATCTGGGGTAAAAAGATCTAGTTTCACATATAAACTGTTGTTTTGGTCAGCAGGGCATGCTCTGGCTTCCCATGTCCCCAAATTGACTCATGAAGTATCCCTTCATTGAAGCAAACAACCCTTGGTCTGGCATTATCATGGCATTCATATTATTCCCCATGAGCTGAGTCTTGTGATGATTTATATGTGATTCAAATACTTGATGACCATACTCAACTTGTGCCAAATTGTAGTATTCGGTGATCTCGTTGGATTGTCTGTTATGATCATGAGTTATTGATACATTTCTAGCATAATCATTCCAACATCTCATCACCACTGAAGAGACGTCTTGTTGAGTTTGTTCAGAGATTGTATTGATGTGTAAGACTCCTGAACTGGTCAACCCAACTTCAACGTCTGTCAAATTGGCATTAGCGTGGATACATCTCAATAGATTGATGTATTCATGGTGTCTTGACATGTCAGATGTGACTAACTCCCATCCCATTGCTTTATAAACGGTCATAAGGACAATTATCAATCCATCAAGTTGCATTATTAATAAATTGATTCAATTGTTGAAACTAATAAACATCAATAATCTTTTCAGTGGTTTTCGTTTTTTATATGGTAATTTGGTAAGGCAGAGGTAAAGCATCTGATGATTCATGATCTGCGGGTTTTCAAGGCTTCACAGATCTCAAATGTACATAACTCATATACACAGATGCTAAAAATGAACCTTGGGTGGTTCTAAAGAGTCATAAACACCAAGATATAATTCATGGTGAGCCTGCTGATATTAGAAGTTTTAATCTTCCATATTCCAATATACTTATAGATCAATATTTTTATCTTGATGCTTATAAGTTGATATGGCAAGATACCGGTGATTAAAGATATAGATTCAAATCAATCAAAACGAACTGTGGATTTCGAGTCAATATTTTAATCACAATTAGTAATTTAGTATGACTTTAGTTAGGGTTGGGGGTTGGGGATATTTGACATGAAATGGACACCGGGCTTTGGTTTACAATGAATTTGCTTACAAACTCGTACAAACTATGTTAGCAATTTAATTATTATGTGAAAATCTTTCATGGGTATATAAATATAAGTTATTCTCAGTTTTAGAAGAAGTTATTTATATATCTCGATATACTACTAATACTGAAATGTCAAAAGGTACCGTTTTAATTTTCCACGCTTATGGATCAAATCCACAAATTGCAGAATCATCCACTGTAAACTTGAAAGCTGCATTGAAATCACAAGGTTATGAAATTAGATATCCAAATGGAGGTATTCAAATTTCAAATGATCAAATTCCATTTGATGTTGGTTACGATTCCACCAAAACCCCATTATATGGTTGGTATTACATTCAAAAACAAACTGGTGATATAAATTTGAACCTCGTTGAAGCTACAAGAAAAAAAGAAAACTGGGATTCATCTGATGAAAAAGTCGTTGGTGTAATTGGAGTAAGTCAAGGTGGTTGTTTAGCTGGATTAGTTGCAGCTAATCGTAAATCATGGACTCCATATTTGAAATGGGCCATCTCTTATGGTGGATTCATTTATCCTTCACCTTTTGAATCTGAGGATAAATCTGTTTATCAAGGTAAAATTGATATTCCATATTTATCAGGTCTTGGTCAAACTGATAAATTAGTTCCAGAACAAGTTTCTTTAAAAGTTATTGATGCTTTTGTAGAAGGTGATCATGCCGATATTGTTAGACATCCAGGTGGTCATATCTTTGCTGATGATCCAACCAGTGTTATCAAGGCCATTGAATTCGTTAAAAAGGCTGATGCTTGAGTGAATTATTTTTTAATTTATTATATCAAAATTGTCATGTTTAATATATGTTGATCTATATTAATTAACCTTTTAACAGTAGCTAATTGGGGGATTTCTTATTAATATATATTAATTGAATAATGCTAAATAATGCCTTTACATGCCAAATTGCACTTTAACGACATATGTGACCAAAAAGGGCAGCGATATGACAAGGATAGGATATTGTAATAGTAAATACAATGAGATACACTCCATTTGAACACGATCCTCTGCGTCCATTGGTGTATAAAACGCTGTAAAATACACTTGAGCAGTCATACTGGGCAACCCCCAACTAATCATAATAACAAACATTAACATTTGTTCATCTTGATCGATCCATCCACTTGAAACGAGCCTATTAACCCATAATACACCTAAGATGGGCATAACACAAAGTCTTAAAATGACTAAAAACAATGCAGCTTTCCAAAAACCTGGTTTTAGGTTATTTAATTGTAATTTCCCAATGGATCCACCTAGTAATAACAATGCAAACGGTACAGAACCAGCACCTAAATATGAAGTATAATCAATGATGAAATTTAAAGGTGGTAATTCATCAGGTGCATTGGGCATATAAACCGTTGTGGGTACAAATAAAGCCTTAACCCAGGGAATGAATGCAATGGTTAAACTTAGTATAAGAGCCATTGAACATGGTCTTGCACAGTTCTTGAGAAAGAATACAATGATACTTAAATGATATTTCCTTAGGAATGAAGGTGTACTATTGGTAATATCATCACCACGAATCCCCACGTCTGTTGTTAACACTTGTGATAATGAACGGTTCGCAGTTTGTGGTCTATCTGCTTCAGAGTATTCATTGACTATATCGTCAACGGTTTGTGATGGCATACGACGAATATCTGGTATTCTTCTGGAATTTAAGGAGTCTGTACCAGAAACATATGATGGGATTGTGGATAAGGAATTCCTAGAAGATCTTCGAACACGACGCTTAATATTTGTTCGTTGTCTCATGGCTTGTAATTGTTGTTGATCTATGGAATTGGATCTTTTCATTTGATTCTCACTGGTCAATGCAACAGGGCTTGCAAATTCGGCTTCTTCTGATGAATCTTCATCCAAAACTTCTTCATTTGATGTATTTACAGCTGTATTCTCCCTATCTTCAAGACTCTCTTCATCACGAGGTTTATCTTTAAAATCATACTCAATCAATCTAAACCCACCCAAGTTGAACAAACACAGTGTAAACATTGTTAAAAAGATGCAAACATGTGCAATACCCTTTTCACCTTGCTCGGGAGTGAATATGGCACCAGTATCCAATGTTTGTAAGTAAGCAATGGGTATATCAGATATATTGGGGAATATAGCACCAGCCATTAGTCCGCCAAACCATGCCCTGGGCACGGGCATCACATATCTTGTTATAACACCACATAGACCACCTGTTCCAAAGATAATCACCGATGAAAGCACAATGATCCCCACTTGTTTGATATCAGAATCCTCTATATTTGACACAACCTTGTTGAAAACCAAGCACGGTAGCAGCACTGTTAATATTATATCTGATACGTTTCTTGTTGTTTCCACGGTCAAGATGTTCCTCTTGGCCAAGTAGTAGCCCGTCCCGATGATCAAGTAGATCTTGATGATGGGCTTGACAGCAGACCATATCACCTGTCCCAGTGTGACGCTCATCTTGGCCCGCTATCAAATTGTAATCACGAGCTCATCTCGAGAAATTGTTCTTTCTTTATAAAAGCCATTGGTGGTGTCCGTAACAGCAGAGGTATTTCCAAACCCCGTTTAGTCCTTATCTATACGGATCGTTTAATCGTGAGACTGTTATTGGTATAAATTGGTATAAAAGGAGCAGATTCCCGCAGAGATTGACTTTTTTTATAAGGATTAGCAGTGCAAAGAATGCTGGTGTTGTACATTGTCGGAATAGTGCTTGTGCTGGCGTTTGCCTGGCTGCCACAGGTTATAGTCCAGCCATCAACAAACCAAACGATACAGTCTCAACCACTCTAAGACAGCTCTTAAATTGGAGATACTACATTATATCCAAGTTTGTCGGTCCTCAGTACGTGGGGCAAATCGATGCCTTGTACGTTTTCCCAATGAAATCTGTGTCACATATCGCTCCAAAGACATGGCCCGTGGATAATTATGGGATGAAACACGATAGACAGTATTCATTAGCATATTGGGACGATTTAAAGCAAAATTACTCTATTTATACAATGAGAAACACTCCTAAATTGTCATTAGTGAAGACCACTTACAACTTGGAAGAGAATTGGTTCCAGTTTGAGTACCCCTTGTTGGATGGTACCCGAGGTAAATTTAGATTACCATGTAATGTTTCACAGGAGTTTATCGATGCCAATAGAGATAATACAAACAGTGATACAGAGCTCTGGGGTATAAAGTTCCAATCTGCTAGCATTGGCAGGGCTCTCCCTTTGGATTTCTGTGAATCTATGAATCTTCATAGACCAGGTACAACGCTACTAGTCTCCCTGGGGAAATATGTGAAAACTTCACATCCTAAACAAATTGATGAATTTAAAAAAACATTGTTCCAAGATTACTACCCATTCCATCTAATCACTCAGAAAAGTGTTGATGAAGTGAATCACAGAATTAAAGACCAAGGTGCAGATCGTCAAGTTACTGCATTACAATTTAGACCAAATTTAGTTATAGGTGATGCACAAATCGATTTGGATTACTGGTATGACATCCGTATCACTGGGCACCAACTATTCGTGGTGACAAGAACACCAAGGTGTTCTATAATGAATGTGATATTTGATAAAGGTGAGTTTGATCATTCAAATATCGTTTCACGTGTCTTGAGAAGTTTTAGAAGAGTAGACCCAGGTGATGCAAATAATAGTTTTATAGGTAATTGCGCTATCCATAAAGAAATTGGGTACAACCTGAATGTTGGTGATGAGATCCAATTGGTTCAGATGAGATTAAGCTCATATAAATCACTTATTTAATAGCTCAATGTAACACGCAACTGTAGTATTGAACCTTCCTTTGATGGCAGCCATTTCCGAGTTTTTCGTTTATGCCAAAACAACAATACAAAAAAAAGATCAACACTTTAATTGAAACCCTTTTTGTTAACAACTACAAAGTTAAGCCCTTACTTCTATTATTATCAAAAAATCACCACGAAGACTCGCAAAGTTGTTTTCCCGTAATTGCAAATTCATTCAGGCTGGAACTAGCCAGGGTCTTTTGTATCCACAACATTGCCGCTACAACAAGAGATTCATCAGTTTCAACCCGCTGACAAAACTGGCCAAGTTTACACTATCACGCTATTTAAAACGCAAGGCTTGGAAGGCTCGTGTGAAACAATCAAAGCAACAACTACAGAGCAAGATGAGTGAAAGCAATCGATTCTCTAGAAGACAGAAAATCTTTGATATGGTGAAGAACACCAAGGATCAATACATCCCAGCAATAACATCCACAGTATCACAATTGGCATCAGAGGCAACAAATAGAGCTTTAAATTATAACGACTTGGAATCCGCAATACCCAATAAGAATTATCATGGTGCTCAAATCATCTTATATCCACATTTCACTCGTCAGGGGGATGACCCTCAAGATTGGTATACACAGGTACACGGATGGGTCTATGCCCAAGATGGATCCTCTAGAAAGAAGAGAATAATCCTATCACTTGCAAGACAATTGTGTAAATCTAATAATCCTGTGATGTCAGACGCCACGGCGGGTCAATTGGATGAACAAATTGATAGTATTCAAGAGCAATCAGATTCAGATTCATCATCTGTATACACAACCAGTACCAACAGTTCAGCACCAACATCTCCAACAAGAAGAACAAACACTGCGTCATCTATTGGAAGTTCTCCTTCATCATCAACTTCTGATACTGAGGAAATATTAAAAGAACGTATCGCATCATTTGTTAACAGATCCATTGGGAATTTAGAACTGAACATAGCAATAGGTGGTGGTCAAAGGCATGAGTTGAAAACTCTCAAGATCCTTACAGATGCCAATGGGAATTTTAACATTGATGTATTGACCAAATTCAAACCAAGTTATGTACAAGTCGCTGTGAGTGAAGATGAAAAAATCTTTGAATTTAAAGATGTAATGCTCCCAGGTGAATCTCCATATGCTATAATTAGTGATATTGATGATACGATAAAGCAAACTGGTGTTTGTGGTGATAAAAGAACCATTTTCAGAAATACATTTGCAGATGATATGTCAACATGGGAAGTACCCGGTGTTGCAGATTTTTATCGATTTATACATCAAAAGTATAACGTTTCATTCTTTTACGTTTCAAATAGTCCATATCAATTATATTCAAATTTAATGAAGTTTTTTCAAATGTTTGAATTCCCACTCGGTGCCATTTATTTGAAAAGATATACGGGGAATATCCTCAATTCATTTATGGAACCTTCACATTCTAGAAAAAAAGTTCCCTTGGAGAGAATTATAACACAATTTTCAAGTAAGAAATTCTTCTTGATTGGTGATACAGGTGAACAAGATCTAGAGGCATATGTGGATTTAGCTCGTGAACATCCACAAAATATTGCAGGGATCTATATGAGAGTTGCACCAAATTCTATGAATATTGATACTTTAAGATTAGTATTAGAGATTTTAAATAAAAAAAATGAAGATAATGATGAATTTGTGGCAAAGATTGAAAAAATTGCTCAAGAGGAAAATTTAATTGATTTAGATAGTGGTGAAGATTTAATTGCTAAAGAACAAATATCTCATGAAAATTTACAAGCATTAGCTAAAGAATCTGAGATTAATGCAGCCAAAATTACTAAAAATTTAATAGATCTTGAAGATGGTACAGATGATTTTGAAAACCCAACAAAGACAAATAAGCAACAACCACCAAAAATTCCTCCAAAACCAAAATCTTTAAGAACATCAAAACCAAATGATACCATGGTACAGGCAAGAGGTGGGAATATATCACCTCCACAATCATCACAGAGTTCAGTACCTCCAACGTTACCAAGAAGACCAATTCCAAACCCACCACCAAGATCTAAATTATCTGCACTTGCCTCTAAAACATTGGTGAATGCTAAATCTTTCAATTCTGATGTACCATATAATGAAGAAACAAATGATGAATGGATAAGTAGAGTTTTAACATCATTAATAGTGTTGAAAAAAGCTGGAAATATAAAATTAAGATTTTATAACGATATTGATGAAATTCATCAAGATATTCAAAAACAATTACAATCAAATTCATAATAATTTATAAATGATATTTCATATATATAGGATCCTGTACTAGATCTCAAATTAACAAAGAGATTCATCACAATGTAATACTATATATATGAAAAATTAAAAACAGATGAATGGGGGTATGAATATCCTCATACAACAATGCAAATAAATGATTTTAAACCAAAAAAAAAGAAAAAGAAGAAAAAATAACTAAAACTAAATCCACATTTTAATGTGGTATATATAATTGTACAAATTATAGGATTATTATTATCCACTTGCCTCTACGGCTGTTAATTCTTTTTCTGTTTCATCAATTTTAGGTTTTGGTTCATCAAAAGTAATATTTTGTCCATCACCATAATCTTTAATTTTTTCATCTTCAGGATCTAATTCTTTACGGAATTGTGATAAATCGAAAACTTGTTGAGAATCATCTTCATTTTCGAAATAATTTTTATCCAAAAATTTCTTTTCAATAATTTCACGACCTGTAAGTTTTTTACCATCTTTTTTACCCTCGTTTAATTTTTTAATTTTATTTGTTTCTTTCCATTTAGCAAATGATTCCTTAGTTATTGGTGTTAATCCAGTTTTTGGTAATTTATGTCTTTCAGTTTCTAAAAATTCTTCTAAAGAAATCTTTGGTTGTGCATCTTCTTCCATTTTTTCCATTCTTTTTTGTTCTTTTGTCTTTAAAACAAAACCTTCAGGTAAAGAATGTCTATATTTACATTCTGATCCACCACCTGGACAAACCCAAAACCAACCATATTTACCATTCTCCACAGCTTCAATGAAAAATTTACAAACTTTATCAGTAGTAGTTTTCAAATTACCATGTTTTGATGTAATAACACTTCTTAATTTTTCTTCATCCCAATTATCCATTGTATCAGCTTCCTTTTCAGCACGATCATCAGTGTATAAATCTTTCTTTGTTGCCTTTTTACCCACATTTAAATCATGACTAAATTTACATTTATTACCTCTTGGACAATTACCATTTTTGAAATTGATACAAACAACTGATTTTGGATCAACACCAAATGGAACTTTTTGTTCAACTTGAGTTGTTAATAATCTAAATGCTTCTAATTTTGCAGCTTCAGCAGCTTTTTTCTCTTCAGCTTTACGTTTTTGATAAGCTTCTTGTTTCTTCTTTTGAGCATCTGTACTCTGAGTCTCCACTTGTTTAATATAATTTTGAACTTTTGAAGATCTGTTTTTCTAAATTTAAATTGTTAGTCTTGAGACTCTTAAACCCACTCCGAAGACACATAATTTCTTCTGCACGAGATTTTGATAAATTTACTCACATTTTTTAGACCAAAAGTCTTGTCTGCGGTTTTTGAGGACTTGTCTCTCTTTGGTTCTTGTTGTTTCCCTTTCTTTGGTGGCATCTTGACACGAAGTCTTTTGTAATAGAGGTATTTGAACTAAAATCACCACCAAAACTTCACCAACATCACCGATTTTTTTCATACAGCTTTCTCAGTGCTTCGAGGAAAAAAAAAAATTTGAACTTTGCTGTTGCGGGCACGACGATGATATCAACGCGAAAGAGCTACATCAACAATAAAAAGATACATTAATTATAGAGCTAAGAGGTCTTTGGCTTGTTCAGCTTGGCTGCGACTTTAGAGAGAACCTTGTTGACTCCGGTGAACCTGAGAATGAACTTGACCCAGAACCAGAAGGGGAAATATGAGCTTATATAGTAGGACAATGTAGCCATGTTCCCTCTGTATGTGATGGCATACGATTTATTCCATCTTAAAGATTTTTCAGCGTCATTGACAACTTTTTTAGCGTATTTAGCTGCTGGCATGGCTTCATCAAAACTGTAGTCATAGATGTTTTGGTCCTCTAAATAGTACACTGAATCTGATGAGGGAGCGTTTGGTTTACCAATCTCAGAAGCAACACGACCGGTTTTAATTTGAAGAACCTTGATTCCCAAGGCATTGGCTTCCAGGGCAAGCATACGACCCAGGGCATTGAAGGCACTCTTGGAGGCAGTATATGCGCTTGTGAATGGAGCAGGGACAATATCAACAACCGTATCAGTAAATACCACCAACCCTTTAGATTTCAACAATAAGTGTTGGAAAGCCTGAATCACATCAATGTGACCGAAAAAATTAACATCAAACACCTCACGAATCTCCTCTTGTGTAACATCGAAAATTGAGTTGTTAACAGCAATACCAGCATTGTTGTAAAGAATATCTAATTCACCATTAGTCTCTGATTCAATAAGATCTCTAACTTGTAAAACAGATTTCTTGTCAGTGATATCTAAACTGAGCACGGTGACACCTAATTTTTCCAATGGTTTCATCTTATTAACACTTCTAGCACCAGCATAGACTTTATATCCACCTCTTTGAGCAAATTCAGCGGCAATGGCATAACCTATACCAGTTGAGGCACCGGTGATTAACACAGATTTTGGCTTTGTAGTTGGCATCTTGTCTTGATTGCTGTTGATGTTTAATAGTTTAGTTCAAGTAATGATTGAGAGGATAATTGACAGGTGTTCACTGAAGTCACTTATAAACTGTCTGTTTTGGAATTGATGATACTGTTAGACTTAATCAGCTTTAATTTGGACCCTTTGGTGGTAAGAACAAGTTTAAATACCTATTGTCCTGGGGGTTTTTCACGGAATTAGCGCAGATTGATTGAAGGGTATACGACATACGACAAAATAAAGTGGCGCAAAAAGGACAGCCTTAATTCCCAATTTGAGCATTCAGAATACGTGTATATCCCCGTTTGTAATCGCATTTAGGTTTATAAAAGTTTTAGGCTGTGCTCATCCAGTCATTGGGTTCTGTTAGGAACTCGGAGATGAGGGTAGGATATGGTGCGAAATCCGAGCCGCTTATAATCGGCCTCAACCATACTAGACGATACACAGGATATAGTATACAATTACATCTCAAAGACCTCTATGTGCTCAATACCTTCATGATTAGCAAAAACTCAACATATTATGAATAATATAAACTGTATCCAGTTGAGTATAGATAGTACTGTCTGAGTAACGCGAGGAAACATATACGTGAAAGTGGGCAAGGCCCACATATATTGATATGTAAAAACCTGCAAAATCTCATACATCTATCAGAAAACATGCTATACATTATTTTGATTATAAGCCAGAATGTATGCAGGCAAATTCCCTTTGTTCTTAGGTTATAATTCTTGTCTTCTGGTGTCTTTGAAAGGATAATATCCGGGCCATTCTTACCAAAATTTTACTTAAACCTCTATTTCAAAAACCATTTCACAGAAATGGAATCAAAAAACTTGACAGTATCTATCGGTTTCATGTTTCTTTACTATGAAGCTTTTAAATATGTGATATTCTAACTTTGAAAAAATTAAAAAATTAAAATTAAAAATTTTGCAATTTCATTCAAGAGCTTGTAGGTCATTAAATATTTTTGAAGTAATATTAACAATTAAAATTAATTTTTCGAGAAATGCTTCAACCTGGACAGTCAATACTATCCAGAGCTTTATGTGGAGCTGAATATCATATGTGTTATTTTCAAACATGTATATCTATACCCTTTTTGGTATTTTTTAATTTTGGAACTTATTCGGCCGAGAGATAAATCTTCTATAGGAAATTGGTCAGTTCGCTGCTCTATACTTATATATGTTTGATCCCAGTGAAAGGATTTTTCATTAATTTTACTGTATAACGTGATTTTAATGACCAATTTTTATATTTATTCATATTATCTATACGTAATTGGATCCATGGACCATGTAGATTACTCACCAGAAACTTGATATTTGAACCTTGGAGCTTGGATAATATTAGACCTGCTAGCTGTCAATTCTATTTATGCTTACCAAAGAAACAAATTGTACTACGCTGGGAGCCATTAAATGTCCTTGATTTATACATATAAGCCGCTATATAAACCTAAATAAAGTCCCATTATTATCTCAAGCTTAAAACCATCAGTTCTCAATAATCGATCTCATTTCATCCAAAAGTCCATCTAAATGATCAATTGCCAATTGTGTACTATCTCTTGACCTATGACTTCCTCTTGATGAAGCTTGATCTGGGTGGTTTTGATCAGGAGACCTCACTATGGATCTGACAATATTCTTATCAATGTTAAAACTTTCTTCATCCGTGTTTGGTCCATCTTCTTCATCAGTAGATGAATCAATACTTGTACTTGATTTATAATATTTTGGAATTTTGGTGTTTTGATTCAACAGTGTATTGATGAAATAACTGGTCTCAACTGAACTTGCAACACTTTTTTTTCTCTTGTCGGAGCTTGTACTGGAAGAATCTGAATTTATATGCTGTAATCTCCATCGTATTCTTGATGCAACAACTCTTCTTAGGTATAATTTCCAAAGTTTCTCTAACTCATCCCTTTGATTGAATTTGGAAGGTAAAGATCTTGTGCGCACTAGTTTGAGGTTTTCACTTGAAGGAAATTTGACATCTCTTTTCAATGGTTTATTTTCGCCCTGTAGTAACGGTGGTGTATTTTGTTTATATGTGATTGGTTGACCTAATTTCAATAATTCTCTATCCAAGACTTGTTCAGCATCTGATATGACTGAATTTTTACCTATGGTTGGGTTGGGGGTATATATAACATAGTTGTTTTGGGAATCGATAGTTATAGCCTTGGTAGTTTCTTTTAAAGATGGTTCTAATTTAAGTAGATCAGTGGATGATATTTCATAAGCTTTTACCGTTTGATTTAGGCAAAGATCCTTGGACATTGATGAGTCAATATTGATGTAATTCATACTTGAGTTCAACTCGAAACTGTTTCTGAACTTTCCTCTTCTTGATTTGCGTCTTCTTGGCCCATGAACAGGATAGAAAAACTTGTTTTTAACCTCTTTTGAGCTAACCATATGTCTTTTCTTTCTGGCTATTGAATTTTTTCTAGTCACAGTGGGGGACACGATAGTAGATACAATAGTAGGGGCTTTTCCTATGGAGTTCAGCTCATTAGCATTATTGGCTTTTGAAGACTCGAACGCACCTTTTTGATGATATGCTGGATTGAAAGCACCTCTGTTAGGAACTTCTTTGATCGAGGGCATGGAAGTTATCCTTCTATGTGTTGTATATGCTGAAGCATCATGATAATTTGCAGAGGATGTGAAGACGTTGGTGTCCACCACAGTCATTGGAGGATTTTGATAGCTTCAAAGATTCTTTAATGTTGAAATAGATTCGATTTGCTTGAAAAATAGTGAAGTATTATTAATTGTGAACAAAGTTATCCGTACGAGATCTCAAACAAGGATCAATCCTTGAGTCCTTCTTGAAGTAGGAAACAACATGATTTCAGATCTTGATCCCAATTCCACCACTTGTTTGAACTTCTAAAATGGCTGGCTCTCTATTATCTTGCATCAAACGTTTGATCCGGGCACACCCTTTACCCTGTACAATTCGCGAACTAATTTAATTATGTTTTTCGCGGAACATTCCGATTTTCTTGAGACAGATCACTTTTTGTTTTGGTACACGTAGGGAAAAACATTCTTGTTGCCTCCTTTAAAGAATCTCAACAATCCACCATTCTTCCACCATACAATTGTACTTGTTGATAGAACACTATAGTCACAATGGATAAATTAAAAGATGTGAGTTTTGAAGGAGGGCGCCTTGTGCGACCAATGGTTCTATATGGCTCGTCTTTTGGTGTTTGTTATTGTTTTGTTCACAATAGGATCGATCTGGGCTCAGATCTGAGATCAATTGACCAACCAAACAATCAACCAACAAATCATTTGGAGTATAGCGCTTGAGTGTTTCAGCAAACTTTACTAACAATCAATCAGAAATTAGCCAACTTGAAACTGGATGCTGAAAAATGGCAAGAAAAGCATGATGATTTACAAGTCAAAGTTAAAGATTTAGAACAAGAATCATTAGAAAAAGACAACCAAATTCAAGCCTTAACCAGAAAGAACCAAACTTTGGAAGAAAACTTGGAAAAACTAGAAGAACAAGTCACTGAGCATAAGACTGCCGCTGAAGAATCCCACTCTTTGAAATCTCACAATGAAAACTACACAAAGAAGAACCAACAATTGGAAGAAGAGTTAGAAGAATCCGACAAGAACTTGAAAGAAACTACTGAAAAATTACGTGAAACTGATTTGAAAGCTGAACAATTGGAACGTAAAGTCACTTCATTAGAATCTGAACGTGAAGAATTAGAAAAGAAATATGAAGAATTAACTGAGAAATACACCACTGCTAAGGCTGAATTGGATGAAATCTCAGCTCAATTGGAAGCCATCTAAATGAGTCAGCTTGTGGAGTCGGCCCATGATCATGATTCTTTCCATGATTTGCATATAATATACCATATAATTCTTATATCCCTTTTAGTGAAATTTTCTTTTAACTTGTTCTCTTTCAATCTGCGGAGCTTAAAAATGATGTGGAAATGTGTCCACGGTGTTTTGAGATATTTCAATTGAATAGGATATCCATAGCTTATAATTTGTCGTTAAATATGTTGATTCGTAGATTATACTGTAGCTACTAGTGTGCCTTCGCGGCATATAACGACCGGCCCTCAATTTACACGTGAAAGTTTCGCGTTTGTATGTATTTCACTGTGTAAATATCAGCACCGAATTTTGGCAGTGGTTTTTTTCCTGGCTTGTGAATTTTGGCAAAATCCAATTTCTTAGTGAAGGTCGCATTAAAACACGGTTTTAAAGCAGAAATTGTATAAACAATAACGTCAAATCTGTGGGCGGTTGATAACAACATCAATTGAATTCTATCATGGCTGACAACTACTGGCTCAACGAGCAGCTGAAGAATGACGATGGCATCGGAGGCAACCCACAATCACAACAAGATGATCAACTCATGTCCTCTTTCCTGAACTATTTGGACACTGACAACAACAACAACAACAACAATGTTGGAGCTGATAATGGTAATAGTAACCTGCTAAGAAACAACAACGGTGGTAATGTGGGGAATATAAGTAGACCAATGTCTGCAGGCGGCAACAGCTTTAGTCAAGGCTCGGGTAGCATTGGCGGTATAGGATCAAATGAACCCAATGTTGATATGGGCATGAGTCCATCTGCTATACTTAGTCAACAACAAATGCCACATCAACAACAGCCTCTACAAAATCAAATACAGATGCAACAGACACAACAACAAAGACAACAATTACAACAACAGAGTCAGTCCCAACGATCGAGTCAGGATACTAATGCACTGATTCAAAGTTTGTTAAATGAACGTAATAACAACCAACAGTTCCCACCACAACAGCCTCAACAAATTCAAGGACAGCAGCAACAGCATCCGTTCAATCAGAACCAGGGACTGCCGCCAAATGTATTTTCACCTTCTACAACAAGTCAAACCATACCACCACAAGTTCCTCAATCTGTTCCAACACCTCAGCTACAACAACAAAATATTCAAGGTCAAAATCTCCAGCGACAACAAACTCCTCAATTCAACAACAACAACAACAACAACAGTAATATACCAATGGATAAAGCTGCTATGATTGCTGCATTGCAACAGAGAAACAATCAAAACCAACAACAACAAATGTTACAACAACAGTTGATGAATCAACAGCAGAATCAGAATTCGATGTCGCCTAATTTAAATAATCAACCCTTATCAAATCAGCAGCAACAACAACAGATGTTTCAACAACTGCAACAACAACAGGCATTGAGATTGCAACAGTTACAACAACAACAGAGGCAACAACAACAGCAGAAACAACAACAAGAAAGTGCAATGAACTCACCAATGATTACGAACCAAATTCCAAACCAAAATCAGTTCAGTGCACAATTTCAGGCTCCTAATCAGATAAGCCGTAATGGTACACCTTTTCAACAAGGTGGTCAACAAAGACCTCAAACCCAACCCTTGCCCATGCATCAGGGCACAGGAAGCCAACATCCAAGTGTTCCAAATACTCCACAACAACAGCCACAAAGAGTTGCATCAAATCCATTACAACAACGTCCATCACAAGTTCAGCTTCCTCAACAAGTGCAAAACCAAATTCCAAATGGTGCTGGTGGTCAAGTGCCTAATCAGCAACAGCAGCAACAGTTGACACCTGAACAAGTGCAACAAAGAAAGCTACAACAACAGATTAGTGCAACACAAATCGAACTTTTCATGAAAACTTTGACAGATTTCATGAGAAATAGAGGTACTCCAATCAACTCAATACCAATTATTGCAGAGAAAAGAATACATCTTTTCTTCTTTTATGCTATTGTTGCTAGACTGGGAGGTTCATCATCGGTTTCCAGACAACAACAGTGGCCTTTTGTTGCACAGAAATTGGCTTTACCAGTTGATCAAAATCATCAGGTTGCAAGAGATTTAGCCAAGGCTTACATTGATTATTTATTACCTTTTGAACAGTATGCATCTACACCTGAAGGTCAGAAAGATTTACAAAATAGAAGACAAAACATCCAGAAGCAACATGAAGCTATCTTGAAACAGCTGAAACAAGGTCAACCACAACAACAAGGTCAGCCACCTTTGCAGCAAACCCAACCGCCATCACAGCAGCAGGTACCTCAACCTACTCAAGCTATGAATCCACCATCATCACATCCAACCCCGGCATCAGCTCCACAACATATTTCTCCACAAGTTCCACAACAAAACTTATTTCAGGGTCAACATCCTTCACAAGTTCCAACTCCCACACAACAGCAATTTCAAAAAGCCCATGGACCAAATTCGAATGTTTCCAGTCCAATGGTCCCACCTCAACCGCAACAAGGCTTCAATCAGCAACCTGTCAGTGCTATTAGTGCTCCACAAAAACAGAAAAGTGTATCTCAAAGAGGCTCCAATGTTAATTCTCCACTAGTCGATGCTAATCAACAAGCTCAACAGCAACAAGATTCTCCAGCTAACCAGGAACCATCTAAACCAAATGTAATTAGAAATTATGTCCCAGATCAAATACTTATTGACCAACATGCTGGTTATGATGTTAAGGCTTTGAATCAAATGGGTGAACAGATTGATGCTGCAAAGCCAATTTTTTTGTTTGCACCAGAATTAGGGTCAATTAATATTCATGCATTAACTATGAGTTTAGACTCAGGAATCAAGAGTGAAGTTAATACAGCGTTGAATACAGCATTAGTAACATCTGCTGATAATGGTCTGACAATTCCATTGATTGAATGCCCAGAATTTTTGGAGGCGTTGGCATGTCTTGGTTTAAGAACATTGGATAGAATTTTGAATAGTTCAGACTCGAGAGATACAACTGGTATTGAAGGAGTTGATTTGGAAGATTTGACATCTAGAACTTCAAATGTTGATGCTATTTTCAACAAGTATGTCCTGAATGAGGATGATGCTCATGAAGTTGAGATTCAAGTTGATTCTTTTTCAGGTATTCCAGTGGATTTAGAGGATGATGGAGATATGAAGAAGGAAGAAGAAGATGCAATTATTGTGGATGCTTATGATGAAAAACCTTCAGTACGTGAATCCAGATCATTAAGTGTCTCTGACTTAGACACACCTGAATCATACAAGATACAATCATACGTTGATATGTTACTTGCTATTCGTCATGAAAGTGAAACCCCTTTCAGCAAAATACATACAAAGAGTGCTAATGATCCACAAGTGTTATTAGTTGATCAGTTGACTACAATATCAATGGTTTTAAGAAACATTTCATTTTATGAACATAACGCTGTTTCACTAGCTACGAATGATTTTGTCAAGGAGTTTATCTTCAAATTAATCTCTGCTATTGCTTCACACCCTGATAAATTCATTTATACAAGAAGAAGATTGGGATTTTTAAAAGACTCCTTGATAATTTTGGTTAACATTGCTCACCTATTACAATTGAGAGATCATAATGACGTATTGGCAGTGATTGTTTTAGCTCTTGTCTTTGGCGCGGAACAAGATAACAAAGATGAAACTAAATTTGCTGAATTTAATTCAAACTCTCATAAATATCAAAGTCATGGTGTTGATGTCTTGGCCAAATTATTGGTTCGTGATCCACCGAATAGACAATACTTCAATGGTGTGCTTACTGGGAATTATGATTCCAACACACCATCTGCCGAAGTTGAAGGTAATAAAAGGTTGATTGAGCTTTACACAGGATCTGAAGCACCACATCAGGCATTGTTATCTAAAGTTTTCAAATATTTGATTTCTATTGTTCCATTGACAAACTTGGGGTTGAATGCCATCATTCATGAAAGAGATGCTGCTATATTACAATCATTAATTGCAGCAATTTTAATCACTGATTTCATCCCAGTTGAAGGTGAAATCAACTTTGCATTGAAATGGTTAAGTGGTCCAGAATGTGTTGGTAATGGATTGATAAGACTTGGTTTAGTCCTTGCAGCAGTTGCCACCAAACCTGGTGATAACGATGGATTGAGACTTATATCTGCTAGATCATTCACGTTGGTAAATTCTTTGATTTCCAAAGCTATTGAATTCATTGAAACTAATGAAGGTGATTTAAGTGAATTTAACGAGACAAAATTACATTTACCTCCAGATGCAGTTTTAGGTGCTCTATTGACATCTATTGATCCATCTATATTAAATCAAATATTGGTATTATCTGGATTTTTGAAAAAAATCAACTCAGCAGCTGCACAAATCGGGCAATGATTACGAAACATAGACCTCAAGGGGGATTGACTCATTAATGTACTTTTATATTTATGTACCTGTGTAATATATAATGATAAACGAAAATGTATTTACACATTGTAATATTATTCTTTATAATTTGCTTGTAAATGATCATAAATTCTTTCACCCAATTCATGTCCCACGGCTTCATATAATTGATCTCTATCCATCTCTACCAATTTTTTAGCATCTTTAACTTTCCTCATTATAGAATAAAAATCTATATTTGTGATTCCTGGGATGTTTTGTAACAAAGTGACAATGTTTTTGTTTAAATCTTCATTATCCTTACGTCTCTCGTCTTTAAGTCCAGCATTAACAGCTTTGACAATATCTGGTTCTTCTCTTGACGCTTTTAGTTCCATAATTAACTCTGTAGTCTGATAGGGCGAAGAGGACCAAAGAATTTTTAATTTAGGGAACTTGAGAACCAAAGCTGCCAAGTTCATTTGGATTTCATCCTGCATACGTCCTGATGATGATGGATGTGGAGCTTGAACGGAGTTTGGTCTTACTCTTGTCTCTGAAAATGGTTCTAATGAAAATGATTGATTATTATCAAATTCAATCAATAATGCAGGTAATTCGTAATATTTGGACATACGTTCACATTGTTCATAAAGTCTACCACTTTTAAAACTTCCAATTAAATCAGGTACTGATTTCCTCTCTATGCAAACTTTTGGAGTGATGATATAATCACCAACTGTAAGCATACATGGGACTACTCGTAAACCGATACGATACAGTAAACCTGGTAATGGAGCTCTAAATTCTCTTGTATCCACAATGACTGTAGCCTCATCAGTTGGAGATCTAAAGTTTGAACCACCTGCAATTCTTGTATTCATGACTTGAGATTTCCTTATTGAGAATTTGGAAAAATCCTCATCGGTTTCAAAATGTGATGCCAATCCTGATTTTTCTCTAATTAGTTTTGTAAACGCCTCTTTTTCCTTCTTGATTGCAGTTAAATGTCTTTGTTCCTCGACTGAATCATTATAGTACATGAAATATGTGTTTGCTGGATCGTCTTTAAAATTTGCCTGATGAACTTCAACTCTTCGTATAAATGATAAATCAGGTTCGTACATGATGATATATGAGGGCATTAGTTCTTGTAAGATCAAATCATCAGTCTTACTTTCATACTTCTCCACAATGACCTGATTTTCTCTATCGAGATATTCAAAACAACGCTTTGCAGTCTCTTCTCTTAATAGTTCAACACCTTCTGTTGGTTCCTCGTTCAATTCCTCTTCAACAAATTCTTCACCTTCGCTTTCCTCCAATTCAAACAGTTCCATCTCAATATCCTCTTTATTCATCTTGGACTCTATATCATCACCAGGAACAGGGGCACTTAATAGTCTCCCCACGGCAGCCACAGCAGCACCACCTCTTGTTCTTCTTCTCTTTGATGTTACGGGTCCTCTAGCAAATGCTCTCGAAATATTCATTTCATTGGTTTCATTCTCCTGTGCGACAGCTTCTTGAATCTTGCTTGCCACTTCAGTTTTGGTATCTTTCGAATCTAAATATGCTTGTAACTTATCCACCATTACTTTCCTACCACTATAGCTTCGGTGTCCATCTTTGGACTCTTTCATCGATGCTAAAAATTTTCGAAGTTGTGAGCAAACTTTATTTTCTGAACACATTATCAACACTGGACCATCTTTATGTGGGTTATGGGAACGTTCAAGAACAATATCATCTAATAAAATAGCCAATTGTTCCCATTTGGGATTTTCCTCAAGGACATAGTCTTCATTTTCGAAAACTCTTTTTTTAGCAAAAGCGATGACAGCTTGTGATTCATCGGCCATTAACCATGGTGATTCTGTGTTTCTCTTATCCACAGATGGTTTATTAGCATCCAAGACCATTTGAATCATTTCATAAAAATCTACTGCATCGTATGAAATCAGGCATTTTAGCAAATATTTCATCAGTTTGATATCTTTGACCAGTTGTTTCGAGTCATATGAAATTCTATGCCAATTTGGGTCCAAAATCATGTGAATAACACCGAGGAAATTTGGATCTAATGCATTTTCAATGTTCCAATAGTCAATAGCCAACGATGAATTTTTCCTTTTCAACTCATCAATACATTTCTGTAAACATCCCAGTAGACCAGTTTGTATATGTTTCATAGAATCTGTCATCATGACTCTGATCTCTGAAACTGATTTTGTGTCTTTATTCATTAAAGATGACGAAACTTCAATGTGAAATCTTGGCCAAAGCATAATTTTTTTCAGTCTTAGATCCTTAAGCCTTCTGTGTAAAGGTGAAAACCCAGTGGAGAAATCCTCTGCTGAATCGGTAATTGCTTTTATAAACCCCCATTTGTTTCGTTGTCTATACATATGAACGATAAATGATCCATTTGAAAGATCATTTATCTTTTCAGCGTGCAAGATCACCATACCTGTGATTTTCGAAGGATCCACAATACCAGAAAGCATATCCACAATGAATATTCTTGAAGTCACAGACATTATACCACCATTTTGGTACATTTTTTGACGTTTATCAGAAGTGTATTGGTCACTTCGTATTACGATAAAGGGCCGTTTACTTTCTTCTGAATCGTCTTCATCTAGCCATGATAGTTCCAATAGCTCCTCTGCGAGCTTCGAGTTATCTTCGTCCGTTGCACCTAGCACAATCACCAAACTTCTCTTTGTCACATTGGCTATAGTGGCTGGAGCACTCAATGTATGAAGCATATTAGCAGCAATCGGTTCCAATCCTAACCCTTTCCCCAAAATCAGCAGCGAGTCGTCAGAAACGAGATCTTCCAGCACCAGCTGCTGAAACTTGAGCGATAGCGTCAAGCTGATATGAATTGGCTCGATCTGGTCTACTAAGTCCTCTTCTTCCTCCTGCAATATCAACGGGTACTCTGGTGCCTCATCGCCATTATTTTGGTTTCTCCTTGGATCTTCCTCTGGATTGTCATCATCTCGCACGCTGTTCAAGTTCAGCAGTATCTGCTCTTGCTCCTCGTCCTCGTCCCGCACAAACAGCGACATTTCTCATACTCTTAAGCCTCAAAAATGGTTCTTTGGTTGTAATGGCAATAGTGAAGTAGATTACTTATTCGCGGAGGCCTTTAACTACGAGAAATTGGAAATTGGATTTTATTGATACAACATTTCATCAGCTCGGAAAAGCTGTTGAAGCAATATATATATATATATATTGCTAATTGTTCTTTAAAAGATACCTTTTAATATATAATTACCATACCAGCTAGTCACCAGCATTATTATACTATGCTGCCTAGACGGCCGCCGGAAATCCGCGAATTTTACCCTGTAGCACAGATTTCTGATATCAATTCGAAATCAACGGCTTTTATTCATGTGAATTTATTGTACGAGTCATTGACAACCAAAGATTACACAACTCAACCAATTGACCACAAGAGATGTCACTGACTATCAAAGAGAAATTACAGTCGCTAAAAGACGATGAAGTGTTTCTTTCTCTGGAGTTTTTCCCTCCAAAAACCGAATCTGTGAGTATATTTGACTCTGGATAGACTAACAGGACACTAACTTCAAAAAAATAGGGTATTCGCAACTTATTGGCTCGTATGGAGCGTATGAGTGCCCTGAATCCATTGTTTGTCACTATAACATGGGGTGCTGGTGGGTCTACTGCGGAAAAGACCCTTTCATTAGTGCAAACATGTCAAAAAGAGTTAGATTTCACCACATGTATGCATTTAACTTGTACCAATACGGATAAATCAATTATTGATGATGCATTGGCCAAGGCTAAAAATGCAGGAATCAAAAACATTTTAGCATTAAGAGGTGATCCTCCAAGAGGTGAAGAGTATTTCGTTCCAAATGCTGCTGATTTCCAATACGCTGCAGACTTGGTGAGATATATTAAGCAACAATATGGAGATTATTTCAGTATTGGTGTTGCAGCTTACCCTGAGGGCCATTGTGAAGGTGCTGATAGTGCTGAACAAAATGTTTCCAAAGATTTACCATATTTAAAAGAAAAAATTGATGCAGGTGCTGATTTTATCATTACACAATTGTTTTATGATGTTGAGAAATTTTTATCATTTGAAAACTTGGTGAGAGAGCATATTAGTCAGGATATCCCAATTTTACCAGGGTTAATGCCTATTAACACATATCAATTATTCCATAGAGCTGCAAAATTAAGTCATGCATCAATTCCATCTGAAATTTTAGCCAAATTTCCCGAAAATATTCAAAATGATGATGATAAAGTTAAATCTATTGGTGTGGAGATTATGCATAATATGATTCATTCAATATATTCAAGAACAAATGGTAGAATTAAAGGATTCCATTTTTACACTTTAAATTTAGAAAAATCCATTGCACAAATTGTTGAAAAATCAAGTCTATTGAGTAGAGTATTAGAAGCGGAAAAGGATGAAGACGCTATAATGAGTGATGATGAAGACATTGTTGCCCCATCTCAACAGGGGAAAATCATTACACATAAACAAAAATCAAGAAGATCTTCAAGTATTAACACATCTAATAAAGTTCTTGTGGATAAAATTAGAAAAGATTCACAAGATTTTGAAGATGTAAATTCTTACAAATTTGTACATCCAAGTAAAAAGGACATTGTTGCCATCTCTTCAGGTGAAGGTACTTTGGGTCGTGATGCCACATGGGATGATTTCCCTAATGGTAGATTTGGTGATTCAAGATCTCCAGCATATGGTGAAATTGATGGGTATGGTCCTTCTTTGAAAATTGCAACGAAAAAGGCATATGAACTTTGGGGGTATCCTGTTGACGTACTCGATATTTCTAAAGTGTTTATCAATTATTTAGAAGGTAAAATTGATGCATTACCATGGTCTGAATTAGGGTTAAGCCCTGAAACTGCCATTATCCAAGAAGAATTGATTCAATTAAATGAACGTGGGTTCTTATCATTAGCTTCACAACCAGCTACTGATGGTGCCAAAAGTGAAGATAAAATCTTTGGATGGGGGCCAAAAGGTGGTTATGTTTATCAAAAGGCATTTGTGGAATTGTTTGTTAGTAGAGAAGATTGGGAATTTAAATTAAAGCCAAAAGTTATTGCAAATAGTAAAACAAGTGTTTATATAGGTGATGCTAAGGGATTATTTGAAACTTCTTTACAGGCCAAATCTTCAAATGCAGTTACATGGGGTGTTTTCCCAGATCGTGAAATTTTACAAACAACAATCATTGAGGAAGAATCTTTCAAAGCATGGAGAGATGAAGCTTTTAGTATTTGGTTGGAATGGGCTAAATTATACAAGAAGAATACACCAACTTCTAATTTATTACATCATATCCATGATAATTTCCTTTTGGTTTCCATTGTGTGTCATGATTATCGTAATGAAGCTGGATTATGGGAATTGATTTTAAGTTGATACCTTGATGAATATGATATTTGAAATGACTCTTTTTTTTGTCGTAGTTATTGATCACCCTGTGCTTTAATTTGTTCTAGTTCCTCCTGTAATAGTTTTATATGCTTTTTATCCAAATTTATATTCCAAGGCTGTACCATCCCACTGAGGAAATCAACATTAGAAGGTCTCAAAAACAGCACTCCACTAACAATCTCTGCATCGCGTACCAATAACTTGGAGCCCATATGTATAGGGAACCCGGTTTTGAAATTCTTCCCACTCAGGAAATGTAGCTTCTCCACCTCTATAGCATACACCAAATTCCCAAAACAGTCCTGTAGCGTCAATTTGTAATAGTTATGCAGGTTTGTATTCGGGAGTGCAATCCCACCTTGTTGATTGTTCTGTTCTTCTACATTGACATTTCGAATGATACGCTGTTGTCGGCCTCGCATCCTGTCAGCACCCACGGCGTCCATGTCGTCAGCAGCGAGAAGGTCTTCGAGCCTCGAGACCCTCGACTGCGACATGTTTTCAGCTGCCACTATCTGGAACAGGATCTCTTTGGTGAGTTTATCAGCATTAGTGTCAACTCTGTTAAGCGATGCTCTCTGTGCGCGTTGCGACTTCTCGTCTTGTGGGAACTCCAGGTTGTTCTTGGGCGTGCTGGCCAAGTCGGCGACGATGTATTTGGTGAGCTGTGTCATTGTGGAAATATATAGCTTCCTTATTGTTGGAATGGTAGTATTTGAAGAGTAATATTGTTATGTGCGAAAAGTGATTTACGTATAATCGCGGTTCATCAATAATTTGTTCAAACGGTTTTTGCAGAAAATGCCAGAATTTGACATTTCAACTGGAAAATACAGAAGTTATCGAATGGCGGACATCTTTGTTGTGGTTTCTCTGTTATTTGTTGTTTTTGTGCGATAAATTTTGCAGTACTTTAGGATTTAATACCGAGATGAAATGCCACAAAAACGATGATTTTAGCACTTCAGGTGACTTTTGAGGTGGTTAGAATCCCATTCCGTTCATTAGAGTGAGAGTCCTTACCAGATACACCCTGACTTTGAGATTGTCATTGGGCTGCTCACCGGGTTTATTTGCTGCTGTCACACTGCTATAATAATAATTCAGTACTTGATATCAATACATCACAATAACAACACTTCACTTCAAAATTAGACTACTTATATCATTGGCATAACCTCCTGCTATATCAAATTTAAAACTCATCAACTAAAACACAATGAGAAGCTTACCACCACCAAGAAAATCCAAAGCTAGGGCTTTCAGAAGATTCCTTCATAGATTATACAGAGTATTGACATTACAATTTCTACTCCACCATAAAAAGGGAGTCTTGGTTAGGAAAAGACGCACCCCGTTCCATTTAACAAGCAGAAAGTACAAAGTTAAACTGCCCAAAAGACATGGAACAAATCATAATTGGTTCAAACGTCGTTCCACTATTCCCGTGTCGAAAATTGCATTGGGTGAAGGTTCTGATCATTGTGTTGATACAAACGGAGTGACTCAAGTACAATTTAAAACCATTGGTAAAAGAGGTCGCTTCCATATAACTAGAGTGGATAAAAATTACACTAGAAGGCTGTTTAAAAGAATGATTTATAAAATTTATGCACCTAGAAGGTATAGAAATATGAATAATACGAGTGTGGTGGTTGATATTTGAATTCATTGGAGCTGAAATTTGGGATTATTGAAGTTGAATTTAATGATTGCTGTATCCTAGAGTATTGTTTTATAGTTTATCATATGGTTTCCTTTAAAGGTTTGGCCATTTCCAGTCAAAAACCATCTGTCAACATACTCGTGTCACCAATTTGTAGCGATTTGAAAACTTCACGTAAACCTTTTGATCAACATCAATAACAAATACTGATCAAGAGAACTCTACATTGATCACCAATCATAATAACTGAACAATGACAATCTACTCACTATATGTCATAAACAAGGCCGGTGGTCTGATATACCAGAACGACGTGAACCCGGGTCTTTCACGTCTAACAGCCAACGAATACCTAGTGCTAGCAGGAACACTTCATGGTGTGTTTGCCATTGCCTCCAAATTGACACCGACAGCTTTGAAAGTCAGTACGCCATCTGTGGGGAACAGTGCCACAAGCTCGATAACCTCGTCGACGAATAGTGCCTCGAATTCCACTACAAATTCCACCATACTTTCAAATTATTCTAAAGGTGCATTAAATGTTGTTTCAAATTCTAATACATCAGGTTTAAGATCTGTTGATACTAAATATTTCTCATTATACGTTTTCCAAACCATAACTGCTTTAAAATTTATATTGGTGACGTCTCCAAGTGGGATAAGTTCAACCGGTAACACATCTGGAGTGGTGGATTTAAATAAAAATGCAGAATTAGCAGAAAGTGTACTAAGGAGAATTTATTCAATTTATTCAGATTATGTTATGAAAAATCCATTTTATTCAATGGATATGCCTATTAGAGTGGATTTATTTGATAGGAAAGTTACAGAATTGATAAAAAGTCTTACATAAATTCATTAAAAAGCATGATACATTCAATATAAACTATATTGTAGAGTGATTATAATTTTGAATCAGAAGTGACTCTAGTTATATATTTACCAGTGTTTTTACCTTCAAATAATCCATTCCATAATTCAGGGACTTTGTTGAATTGATCACCAGAGGCATCCACAATGGTTTCATTAATCTTGGTGATATCAATTAATCCAGATTGAATTAATTCTGATAAATGTTTAAAAATTTTACCAAAATCATCTTTATCATCAATAACAATGAAACCTTTAATGGTAATTCTCTTGGTGACAACGTTGAAATAATTTTTAAAAGCACCTTTAGAAATATCGTTATAACCTGCAATAGTACCAACTTGAACAATATTACTAAAATCTTTCAAATGATTGGAAGCATGATCTAATAATTCACCACCAACTTGATCAACGAAAACATCAATTTTATCATCACCTAATGCCTTGGCAAAATCATCTTCATAACTTTTTGAACGATAATCTAATCCAATAACATTCCCATTACCTAATGATTCAACATATTTAACTTTTTCTGGACCACCTGCAACTGCTAAAACTTTTTTAGCTTTGAAAACTTTAGCAAATAATTGCACAGTGACAGCACCAACAGCACCAGCAGCACCAGTGACTAAAAACACTTTATCTTTAGCTTGTTCCGGTGCTGGTAATTCTGAATATTTAAAAGCTGCTAAATAAGCAGTTAATGTAGTTGAACCGAAAACACTTAAATATTTAGATAATGAATCAAATCTTGAAGGATCAACTTTAATTGTACCTAATGGAACAACTGGTAAGATATTATGAGTAGCCCAATCAATTCTTGAAGATATAAAATCACCTTCTTTATAACCTTCAGCATTAGATTTTAAAACTTTAGCAATCCCTCTTGCTGGAGCAGGTGTATTTGGAGGTGTTGGATCAACATAAGATTTATAAGGACTAAACCAACCTTTTTGAGCTGGATCATTAGAGAAGAATAATGCTTCAGCAAGAACTTCACCTTCTTTTAATAAATCTGAATCATTTAAATCATATTTAACATCCACAAGTTTAAAAGTTGCATCTTTAGAATTATAGTCTAAATTGACTGGTTGTTCCATGGTTGGTTTGTTAACCAAAATCCATTGTTTAGCATTGATGATATTTGACATTGTGTTGTGAATTGCTTTGTATGTTATTAATTGATAATTTTAAATTTGCTTCAACTGTGGATACAGAAATTCTTTATACTTTTATACCATTTACATTTTTGCTATAAAATAGGTACCAAATTTGTAATACAAGCTCGGTGAAACTTTAAATGGCGGTAAATTCACGGTCCACAATTTTTGAAATAGTTGGGGATTCCCTGAAAGGGTAAGAATGGCACTATTAATTACTATTTGTGGTAATTATGGCACCGGATATAGCGCTGATCGCCTCGGTGGAAACGTTTTTGGCACAATTTCATCGGCAAAAGTCTAATTTTATCCAGAATCGGAAATAAAGGCAAAACTGTCGCTATTTTGATTTTTTATGACACATTTTATTCAACATTTGTATGATATGTTACTCAACGGTTCAACAAGGTGATAATTCAACAAGATCGAGGTAGAATCTGATTTATACCAACATCATGAGTGATTGGAAGTTGATCGAAGTACATGGTGGGATTTGGGCGAGTTAATTGTTTCGATTGTCAAAAAGATCATGATCAGTCATCAATAAACGATTGTTGAGTATGTTGTATGTTGGCAAAGATAGTCCCAAAGTAACGTCAACAACATTAAACGGCTTCCTATATTATGACAAGACGAGGCTTGTATGACCTAGACCCCAGATCATGCTGGAAGCAGATATCCGGTATCTATGGTTTTTCATTGATATATTGGTCATTGGTAATCTCAATGACCTATAATTTTATGGTACGATCATGAAAGATCTGGAATCTGGAACCTCAGAAATCAGTTCACTAAGTTGATAATTCAACAATTCAAGGGGTGAAAGGTGAAGAGCTTATAGTTATGAACACAATAAGGGGTTATAAGCAATTTGTGGTATCTGATATCAAACTAAGATAAAGTTATAGACAAGATTGGGTTGAGATTGCACCCAATATATTCATATGGAAATATACAAGACTTGACTGGATAATGCTTGTAATATAGTGAATTGTATGAGTTTTAAACCAATTGTATATTCTTACGCAGAGATTGATCTTCCTTATCGTGTTTAAATGTACGCTAATTAATGCTAAATCTACATGAATATCATGTATAATGAAACGCAGTGGAATTTGATGGACTAATTAATCTAGTCTTATCTCAGCTTACAACCGTTCTGACTTGTCATAGGATATTCTCTGGGGTGTCATGAAATCGTTTAGAGTTGAAATTGACACTTTCAAAGGTGTCACAAACCCCGATCCTAGTAGGTACGCACCCGAGACGGGCCTAGCGAGCCTAGTGAGCCTAGCCCGCCTAGATCTAGGCTCGGAGCTGTAGGCGGGCCAGCCTAAAATAGGCTCAGCTCTGCCTAGCGCAAAACATCACCTGCTTCGAAAACAAATCATGCGATGGAAATTAACATGCAACAATTCTAATGACAAAGTAGTGGGATAACTATTGGAGCAACTCGGATACAAGCAACGCAACAATAAGAGAAGAGAGACTTGGCGGTGTTATTAGAGGATATGTATGGTGCAAATATGTTCCAACAAGTATCTGAAAACCACAGTTCTAGAGCAAATAAATGTGCTTTTAGTGAATTTGAATATCACTCCACTACAAATTAGACTTTCTCGAGGCTGCTTATACGACAAGAAAGGAAAGTAAAAACAACGTTGACCGTGGAGTCCCATGTAGATTCTAGAATGGACTTGGTGGGCAAATTTTAGGCTGAAGATCTCCCACTGTTTCTTTTTGGTGGGCCCATATTTTGTGACTGGATATATTTGACACTTTGTTGAGTTGATGCGGGTCTAGTCCATACACCCTACATCATGCAATTTTGTTCAACCATACGATAGACAATAATGATGTGTGCCTGGTATTTATATTGTGACACATCCTCTTTATATGGATTGATAAATCTTGTGCTATAGAGTGCAAGAGAAAATGACTATAAAGCAAAAGAACATTAACGGTGCCGTGATCAACGACTATGAGATTGTGAAAGAGATAGGATCTGGTGCCTATGGTATTGTTTACAAGGCCAAACATGTCATAACTGGTCAAGAAGTCGCTATTAAGACCATTTCCAAATCGATGAACCAGAATAATAAGAAATTAAAGCAAAGTGAAGTCTTATTTACACAACTATATGATTATTTCAAAAATCAAGATTTCCATGCACAGGGATTAAACACATTAAATTTAAAACTACTAAGTGGTTTCAACTCAATGAATGCTAAATGTTGTAATTTCATCAAGGAAATCACCATCCATTTACAAGTCCATGATCATCCAAACGTTATAACAATCCACAAGATTATAGATTCACCAATCGCATTGTTTATAGTGATGGACTATTTCCCCGAAGGTGATTTATTTATAAACATTGTGGATCGTGCTAAATATACAGAGGATCCAATGTTGATCAAGAGAGTATTTATTCAACTAATTGATGTGATCTCATATATCCATTCTAAATCAATTTATCATTGTGATATTAAACCAGAAAATATAATGTGTTCACAAAATGGTTCAAATTTATACATTGGAGATTTTGGTCTTGCAGTGGAATCTAAACTTATTAATGCTAAAACATGTATCGGTTCTTCATATTATATGCCACCAGAACGTCTAATATCAATGTCCAACAAGACTTCACCAATACAATCAATTAAAACCAATGATAAGGGGAAATGTCCATTTGCTCATAAAGGATCCAACCAAGATTTAAATTCCAAATCATTCCCTGCTGAAGCTGGTGATTTATGGTCATTGGCTATAATATTGATAAATTTAACATGTACGAGGAATCCATGGATGAAAGCCTATGAAATGGATCATACATATAATGCATTTTGTAAAGATCCCAAAGTATTAAAAGAGATCTTACCAATTAGTGATGAATTATATGAAATTTTGTTATTATGTCTAGAGAGAGATCCATTCAAAAGAATAACATTATTTCAATTACGTGAATTAATTGTACAATGTGAAGGTTTTACCAAAGATGGTCCATTATCTAATTGTTCATCAAATTTAAATGATTTTGTTAAAATGGATGGTTGTGATGTACCAGATTATTCTTTAACAGATGAAGAAATTAAAGATGATGAATTATTAAAAGTTCAAGATTTATTACCTGTTAATCATATCCCATTGGAATTTAATAAAGATCCAAATGGACAAGGATTTCATGTTGAATTTGTTAATAATGATAATTGGGTACAACATTTAGAATTGGATAATAATTTAGGAATGGATTGTTCAAGTATAATGACTAATATCTCGTTTAATATGAATTGTGATATGCTTGAAGCTGGGTTTAATTATTAGAAGGGTATATATATAAATATATTTAATAGATCTACGGATTGGAAATACATGAGATTAAAGATAAGGATGTTTTGTATTAAATAGCGATTAAATTAGCAGAAACTTGAAAAAGTGACTTATAAGTTGATGTGTTCACTTGATAATTTTTCAATAACAATTGATGAAGCACCACCACCACCATTACAAATACCTGCAACACCAATCTTACCATTTTCTTGTTCCAAAATTGAAGATAATGTAACAATAATTCTTGCACCAGAACAACCTAATGGATGACCAAGAGCAACAGCACCACCATAAACATTTAATTTTTCAGATGGGATGTTTAAGATTTTTTGATTTGATAACCCAACAACTGAAAATGCTTCGTTTAATTCAAAGAAATCAACATCATTAATTGAAATACCAGCATGTTTTAAAGCTTTTGGAACAGCTAATGAAGGAGCAGTGGTGAAATCTTCTGGATTTTGAGCAGCTTCACCCCAACCAATGATTCTAGCAATTGGTTTCAAGTTTAATTCAACTAATTTTTTATGAGATACAAGGACTAAAGCAGCACCACCATCGTTAATTGGTGAAGCATTAGCAGCAGTAACAGTACCGTTTTCTTTTTGGAAAACAGTTCTAGCGGTTCTTAACTTATCAATGTTTAATTTGTAAGCACCTTCATCAATTTCCACTTCAGTATCTGGTTTACCTCTGAAACCTTTTATAGTGATTGGAGAAATTTCATTTTTAAATTTACCAGCTTCGGTAGCTCTTTGAGCCTTTTGATATGAGTCGATAGCGAAATCATCTTGAGCTTCTCTTGAGAAATCATGATCTCTAGCACATTTTTCAGCAGCAGTACCCATAGAACTACCATCATAAGCATCAGCTAACCCATCACGGTTAAGACCATCAACCAAAGTGGAATCACCGAATCTAGCACCAGATCTAGCAGCTGGAACATAATATGGGGCGTTTGTCATTGATTCAGCACCACCAACGACAACAATGTCAGCATTACCTAACAAGATGGATTGAGCACCTATTATAGTGGCTTTTAAACCTGAAGCACAAACTTTGTTAACAGTGGTGGCAACGGTGTCAACACCTAATTGTGATTTAAGAGCAACTTGTCTGGCTGGGTTTTGACCAACATTTGCTTGGATAACGTTACCAAATACGATTTCTTCGACGTCTGAAGGTTGAATCTCTGGAACTTTAGCTAAAGCTGAAGTGACAGCATGGGAACCAAGATCGACATAGTTCAAAGAGGCCAATTTCCCCTGGAATGAGCCAATTGGGGTTCTTGAGGCGGCAACGATATAGACAGAGTTATCAGACATGTTGAGTGAGCGTGAGTTCGGTGGCTTTTGTATCAGATCTCTTTGTGTTCGTTTAGTTAAGAAGTACAAGTTGTCAAAATATTTGGGATTTTTTAAACGAACAGCGAAAAATGGGAAACGAGAATTAACGAGAACGGAAAATGGCGAAACGTCAAAATGCGGGAAAGTTGGTGATAGTTTGGGACTGGAAATGTGGGGGTTTAGAAGGGTGTTTGATAGTAATAGACGGTGATATGATGGTGTATAATTAGGTTTATTGTAGAGTGGCTTCGAAGCACCTTCTTTAGTATCAGCTTCTTGTTTGTTGAGTCGCGTTTCAATTGTGGTATCAAACGCGACAGGAACAATGGAAATTTGGTGCAAAATGGGCGTGGACTGATAGGAATAATAGCTGACAATGGAATCCAAAATACAAGATCAATATCTATATATCAATACTAATGCATGGCTAGTTATAATGAGGAATAGCTATTATACGGGTTTGAATTCCGACCTGTCACATGACCTCGACCATAGTAAATACAAAAATCTGGCATTTCCGACCATCTCGAAAACGCAGCGGCTCGACTTTATTGATATTGTATAAACACTCAAGGCAAGAGTGCATTAGTGAAGGATATTCATTAGAGCAACCATACCAGCGGAGAAAAGTACAGTCAGCCCCAGTTCCAGGATGAGTGACAAGCTGAGGATATTCGAGACCAACAACTTGGACAAATTGTTCTCCATTGCGCAAAATCTATGGAGTAAAAAAGTGTTTGACTACTATCTCACTAATCAACAATTACTTATATTGGAGCAAATATTCAACAGTCCAACGCATAAAGAGGAACTCTTCAAAGCGTTTCTTAGCTCTAGAATCTATCTGAAGTTTAAACCAGTGGAAGCACTCCAAGAAGAACCTCAATCAGATACCGAGACACAACAAACTAACAATAATGATTCACCTCAAGTAGATACCAATACTACCCCATCAAGAGAAAAAAGAGAACAGGATTCTCAAAAACCTGATGATCAAGACCAAACACAACAAGAGGAAGAACCTGATGAAACACCATTGGCCGATGGAACTGAATTGGTCAGATCACTCTCATTGAAAGTTCGTTATATACTATGGGAAAAAGCCATTGATTTTTACTATGACGATGCTAACGTCGAGGAGTATGAAATATTTGAGAATGATGATAAAGCTGATGATAAACCGGAAGAGATTGAAGGTGCTCAGGTAACCAAGCCCTCTGAACCTGTTAGAAATATAGATGAAGATGACGATTACGATGATGATGACGAAGGGGAAGAACAAGAGGAAAAAAAAGAAGAACCAGGTGCATCAACTGAGCAACAACAACCAACTGATTCATTACAAAAAGATACAGAGCAGAACTTTATATTGGAAGTACCCACTGCTCCAAGTGAAACCAGTCAGCTTGATAATAAAATTCTTATTGAAAACTTTAACAAGATTTATCATAATTTTGAAAATGATCGTGAGACATTAATCAAGAGAAGGAAATTGGAAGAGAATGATAAACTTTTGGAAGATCAAAATACTGAGGAACCATCAAAGGATAAATTCTCGATAAACCTTGGTGCTGCAAATTTGTCTTTGAAGCATTTACTCCAGTCTATCGATCAAAACAAGGAGAGATTAAACTTACAGGATAACGATCTTCGTCAATTAATTATGGATGTTCGCAAAAATAGATCTAAATGGGCATCTGATGATAAAATTGGTCAAGAGGAATTATATGAAGCATGTGAGAAAGTTGTAATGGAATTAAGAGGTTATACTGAACATTCAACGGCGTTTTTAAATAAAGTGAGTAAAAGAGAAGCTCCAAATTATTTACAAATCATTAAAAAGCCAATGGATTTAAATACCATTTTGAAGAAGCTTAAAAATTTCCAATATAAATCCAAGACGGAATTTGTGGACGATGTGATGTTAATTTGGAAAAATTGTCTCACTTTTAATTCAGACCCCAAACATTTTCTCAGAGCTCATGCCATTGCAATGCAGAAAAAATCATTATCACTTATACCATTGATACCTGAGATTACTATAAAAGATCGATCCGAAGTCGAAGCTGCAGCTGGTGAAACAGAGGAAACTTCAACCCCTGCTCCAATATCGGAGAAGACCACAAGTTCGAAAAAGGGTACAAAGAGAACCAGATCTGGTGAGGAGAAGAAACTAGATGAACAATTAGCTCAACCAAGTGAATCAGAAACACCTGCTCCTGAACCATCAGTCTCGAGTAAACAAGCACCTCCATCAACAGCGGGCTCAAATCTGAATGGTATTCAAGCTTCAACTGTACCAACAAGCACTGTTTCAACACCTGTACCAACCTCCACTACGGCGGGTCCTAGTGTTACAAATGCTGCAGACACAACAGAACTTGATGATGATGATCAAGGTGATTCTAATGAATATTTGAATCAAGAGGATAATGATAAAGACGATCTTGAGATTCAAACGTGGAAGAATCTTACGGCAAAGACAAGAGCTGATTTTTGTTCCAAAAGATCAGAATTGTTTAAGGAGAATAAGTTAAATATGGATAGCGAAGCTATACTTCGTGATTCAAATAAGATGAAAAATTTCCAGTCGTATTTGAAAGATTACACGGAGAATAAAAAGCATGTCAAGTCATCATCATCAGGTAATAACAAGACACAACAAGAGGAAGATCCATATTTGATTGAATATGATGTCACTGGTGGATTACCTTCAATCCCATTTAAAGGTGTTGATGATGAAGATATGGAAAAGAAGGAATCAAGATTGATTGATGAAGTGCTGAAAACTGGATTAAAACCATCAGGATTTGCACCTTTAGAAGGTGGATTGAACAAGATTATCAATGATAATATCCATGAAATGCAAGAGATACGAAAAATTTGTTTCAAGATTTCATTAATTAGACAAATGCAACAACAACAATTTGTTCATCATACACAGTTGAAACATCCAGAAGTCACACAGATTGATGATTCAATCGATATTGACCCAATTTCTAGGTTAGAGACTCATGATAAATTAAACAAGGATCTTGTTTATTTTGCTCTTCAAAAACGAGTTGCCAAAATTGCCATGCAAAATGGATTTGAATCAACAGAATTATTTGCAGTGGATACTTTAACTCAAGTTGCTGGTGATTTTATGGATAATTTGGTTAAATCTATAAAGACACATTTAGAAACACCAAGTATAAATAGAGAACCAAAAAGGAAAAATGTATTGTTATTGTCATTATTGCAAAATGGATTAAATAAACCTGATGATTTACACACATATGTCACAGAAAATGTTTTGAAGCAAAATGGCAAATTAAAAGATTTAAAATCAAAAATTTCAGGATTTTTAAAATCTCTGTTGAGACCCGCTATGGAGATGAATGAAAAAAATTTCAATGATAATAGTGATCAATTTTTATCTGGTGATTTTTCCAATGAGATTGGAGAAGATTTCTTTGGATTTAAAGAGTTGGGATTGGATAAAGAATTTGGAATGTTGGGATCATCACTACCTTTACATCTTTTACAATCAAGATTTAGTGAGGCCAATCAAAGTGAGGATCAAAAGAAAATTCATCGTGAAGAATTTGAAAATAAACCATTCAAGAGAATTTCACAAGATAACATTGTTAATGAAATTGGTCTTTTCCAGGGATTCTTAAGAGATTGTCTTGCAAAGACTAAACATCATCATTCTAAACAACTGAAATCTAAGAAGGAAGTTAACGAGTATATGAATGAAGCTAAAAATGTTGTTATTTTGGATGATGATGACTATCCAAAGAAACCAACAAGACCTAAATTACCACCAACGGGTAAAATTACAGCAACAAAGAGGAAAATAACACCTCAAGTGTTTTTCCTACCAGAGCAAGATCAGGTTCAGATTGGTGAACCACCTGTTTCCCACGCAGCTCCAGAGGTAAAATCTGAACTCGGGGTGTCGCTTGAAGGCCTGTCTCCAATCGATGAAACGAAGGGGATTTTTTGAAATGATATAGACGTGAAAGTAATTAATGAAATTGTACTATTAAAATCGAAATTGTAGGTTTTATGTTATCACCACTGCTGCGCGAACCGGGTTTTACCAAATGATCAAATGATCAAATGCGATTATTATCATCACCGGACAGAGAGATTAAAGTGGAATAGTTAAGGAAAGGCAAAGAGGAATTTCAATAGCGTTAAAAAGGGAAGATTTATATATCACTGTTGATTACAGACTGGAGAGCAAGATTGAATTAAAAGCTGGCCCGTAATATGTACCCAAACCAATCGAGGCAGCATCAGAATACGACTCAACTACAACGAGAGTATCTGCTGCGATTACAACAACAACAACGACTCCAACAGAGTGCGCTTAACCCTGCTCAGAGGAAACATCTGAGTCAAGTACAACAGCTGCAGCAGTTGCAACAGCAGCAGAACCAGCAGCTGCAACAGAATCAATCTCAACCGAACAGCCAGTCTCAACAACACCAACAGACCCAGCCAGCAATGTACCAGAACCGTCCCGCGTTGATGGCTGGTAACAACTGCTTCACATTGCTGCCCTATAAGACGAGGAAAGACGCCATCAGGAAGTCAGTGCTGCAGAAGTACGACATCGTGGGGTACATTGCCAGTGGTACTTATGGGAGAGTGTATAAGGCCAAGTCCAGAGACGTTAAAAGTAATAGCGGATTATTCGCTATAAAGAAGTTCAAAGCGGATAAAGAAGGTGAGGTTGTATATTATACTGGTATTTCACAATCCGCATCAAGAGAAATGGCATTGTGTCGAGAGTTGAATAATAAGAATATCACCAAATTATCCGAGATCATATTGGAGAATAAGTGTATATATATGGTGTTTGAATATGCTGAACATGATTTACTTCAAATCATTCATTTTCATTCACATCCTGATACAAAACCTATCCCTGAACAAAGTGTTAAATCGATAATGTGGCAAGTTTTAAATGGTGTTTCATATCTTCATCAAAATTGGGTACTACACAGAGATTTAAAACCGGCAAATATCATGGTCACTTCGGATGGTGTTGTGAAGATTGGTGATTTAGGTCTTGCTAGGAAATTTAACAACCCTTTACAATCATTATACAATGGTGATAAAGTCGTTGTGACCATTTGGTATAGAGCTCCTGAGTTATTATTAGGTGGGAGACATTATACACCAGCTATAGATCTTTGGGCCGTTGGATGTATTATGGCTGAATTGTTGGCACTAAGACCTATTTTTAAAGGTGAAGAGGCCAAGATGGATAATAAAAAAACTGTACCGTTTCAGAAAAATCAAATGCAAAAAATTGTGGAAATATTGGGGACCCCCACAACCGAGAAATGGGCCTCATTGCCCAAGTATCCAGAATATCCATCGTTGACTCAATTTAAGCAGTTCCCCAATAATCTTCAGGCTTGGTATCAATCCATAGGGGCTCAAAATAAGAGAGGCTTACAATTATTATCTAATCTTTTGGACTATGATCCGGCTAGAAGAATAACGGCATTTGACTCATTATTGCATCCATACTTTTTAGAGAATCCAAAAGTGTCACAAAACATATTTGAAGGACAACAGTTTAAATATCCATTGAGAAGAATCCAGACTGATGATAGCGATATCACTTCCGCTGTGCCCTCGATCAAGAGAGGGCTGAACTCCGATCACGACGGATTGCACTCGAGGAAAAGACAAAAATGATGGGCTGGGATTCAGATGCATTTATATAGACTTAGCAATAACGAAGGTCATGATGGATATTTGTAGTGTAGTATTTCTTTTTTGCTTATATAGTGTCAAGTGTCAAATTTGGTTCTTACGTAATCCATTCGCTGAAAAAAAAAATAAATCTGCCATATATAAACAGATGAGCTAACATTTTATTGTACAAAACCAGTTATTCAAGTGCTAGAGTATGTTCAGGTCTGGAAAACTAGTGCTTTGGAGCATACCCAGGGCTCTACGGTATCAAGTGCAACCTGTGAGGTTTGTGTCGAAAAATCGCCACTTGAAAGAAACCAAAAGAATTAGAAGTTTTAGAGATAATCACTGGATTGGTGCGCAAAATCTTGACAATGAAGACCTGGTTTTCCCTGAGGTGAAGAATTTAACTGTGGAAAAGGGTGATATTACATATAATAATGATGTAAGCTTTAAAGAGCTTATTGATAGGGCACATAGTGTTTTGGTGCAAAAAGTTGTGCGAAACAAGTTTACATCAAAGCAATATGATGATACACTTTTGAGAAAAGCGTCATCTCTTCAAGCCATGAATGATTTTACATCACTTTTGTCACAAGAAATATCTACACAGGGCACGCGTACATTGAAACTAGATGAAATTATTAATCCTACGTACAACATCATACCATCTGCTGTGATGCATCTACTTCATGGTGATAATAAACTTTTAACTAAATTCTTGCACAAGAAAAACATTCAAACACAAGAGGAACAAGTGAATCACATTTTTGAACAGGCATTCCATTCTATTATGCAAACACAGCTCATCTCAGACTTACCACCTCAGGCTGTTAATGTTAACATTTCAAATCCTGAAGAATGGTATCCACGAGCTCGTAAATTGAAAAGAAAATTGATCCTACATATGGGTCCTACAAACTCTGGAAAGACATATCATGCTTTGAAGCGGTTACGTGAAGCGAATGATGGTTATTATGCAGGTCCGTTAAGATTATTAGCTAGAGAGATTTATGAAAGATTTCAAGCAGAAAATGTTCGTTGTAATTTAGTCACTGGTGAAGAAGTCATTGAAGATCGTGACGAATTTGGGTTAGTGGCTCCACTCTCGAGTGGTACAGTGGAAATGATTAGTCTTTCACAGAAATATGAAGTTGCAGTGTTGGATGAAATACAAATGATTGGTGATAAATTTCGTGGTTGGGCTTGGACAAATGCTCTTTTAGGTGTTCAAGCTCGTGAGGTTCATCTATGTGGTGAGGAATCTGTTATCCCATTGATTGAAAAAATTGCGAAAACAACAGGTGATGAAGTTATTATAAATAGATATAACCGATTGGGTCAATTGGAAGTTGAAGATACCACTGTAAGAAATGGTATTAATGGATTACAAAAGGGTGATTGTATTGTTGCTTTTAGTAAAAAAAGAATTTGGGCTTATAAGGAACAAATCCAAGCAAGAACAGATTTAAAATGTGGTGTTATATATGGTGCCCTTCCAGCTGAAACTAGAAGTTCCGAAGCTAATAAATTCAATCGTGGTGAACATGATGTTTTAGTGGCATCGAATGCTATAGGTATGGGGTTAAATTTAAGTATTAATCGTGTTATTTTTGATACTCATAAAAAATTTGATGGTGAAAAACTTTCGGCACTAGAACGTCCAGAGGTTAAACAAATTGGTGGTAGAGCTGGTCGTTTTAAAGTTGCCCCTACAGCTGGTGCTCAACAACCAAATGATACCAAGAGAGCCGCAGTGGGTAAAATTAGTGCATTTTATCCTGATACGTTAAGATATGTGGAAGAGTGTATGGATTCTCCAACGATTTATTTGGAAAAGGCATATGTTTGGCCTAGTGATGAAATTTGGGCTCTTTATTGCAGTACTTTCCCTACTGGGACAGGATTTGTCAAGATCTTGCAAACTTTTGAAGGTGAGGTTAGTAATGCTGAATTGTATTCCATTGCAAGTACTAAAGATAGAATTTCAATTGGTGAAGCTATTAGTAGCATTCGTGGGTTACTGATTGGTGATCAGTTGTTAATTGGTACTGCACCATTAGCAAATCAATTACCATTGTTTAAAGAGGTGTTATCAGAATTCACTTCAAATATTTCAAATGGGTTGACTAAATCAATTTTGGATTTCCCCGTGTTGGATTTCAAATGCTTGAATAGATTAGCTGATGAGCAACAACTAGAGACATATGAACAATTGCATAAATATGTTTTGCTATTCATGTGGCTACATAATAGATATCCAAATTTCTTTGTTGATAGAGAATGTGCTGAGGCTATAAAGGAAGCATTAGAAGCTAAAATCGAAAAAGTGTTGAGATCAAAGAAACAACATATTTTCGGTGTGAAATCAGAAAACAGCGGGAATAAACAATATAGAAGGTGATGGGTGAACCAATGCATATCCTGTATATATAAGATAGAAAAAAAATCATGTGCATATATTTAGTGTTTTAATATTATAATGTTACTAATGTTAAATACCTCTTATTTACCCAGGTAATGCTGAGTGAATTCGTATGCTGCAGTCTTGGCGCTCTCAATAGATTTCTCTGTGACATCAATTACTGTTGTATTTGGTTCTTCTTCATGTTTTGGTAATTCCAGTGTGGCGATTTGACTCTCAACCATTGTGGATTTCATGTAATGATTTGCCCTCAAGTTGGTTCTTCTTAAAAGTTCTGGCAATGTCGCATACAAGAAGATGTAGACAAAGCTTGTATCTGGCGATTTACTTTGGATAAAGTCTCTATAGATCTTCTTCAATGCCGAACACGAGACAACAGCTATTTGGGATGAGTTAGCAGCTGCTGTTTCTGATGATTTCTTGGATATCACTTCTAACCAGCCCCATCTATCCTCATCAGTCAACGGTGTTCCACCAGCCATCTTGTCAATGTTCTGATCCTTCGTTAGTATCAAATTCCCTTAACAAACAACTCCATAACTCACCTCTTGTGGGTGCAAGCTATCACCTTCGATAAACTCTGCCCCATACCTGGCAGCAATATCCTCTCCCACAGTGGACTTTCCAGTGCCCTGGGTCCCTGCAATCACAAACACAGTCTTGCCCATTTTGTAGCTACTCTCGATACAATTCCAGCTCAATGGGTATCTGTGGTCCTTTCTTTCCCCATGAATTTATATCCAAATTTCTCGAGATCTGCAAGTTTGAAAAATCCCCGGAAAATCTGCCAAAAAATCTGCCAAATTCGCGGGTCAGCAAGAATCTGGACAAATCTTTTCCACAACAAGACAAATTGAACAATAAAAGCTTAGATTAGGGACAGATCTATTGTCGCCTACAGCATGGACCTGGGTCAGTCAGACACTAATTTCCTGCTCACGAGGTTCTCAGTGCTCATCATCATCTACGCCCTCGCTGCACAGGCTCTTCCGAACTCGAAGCTCCCAATCTCTGTGTTTCTGCTAGGGATGACATCGTCTATATACAAAACCAAGGCATTTTCCTGGTTGGTGAGTAAATTTATCCAAAGAGATATCACATCTGACCGTCAGGACTTGATCAATGCAGTGCAAAGCTTCAAGATGTACCAGGAGCGTGCTCATGCTTGGAATAAGAGAAAGATCAATAATTTAAAGAGAATCTCATATGATGATTTCCAACAGGCGAAAAAAATTGGATATTTTGAACATTTACACCATACGGACAAGGCCATAGATACAAATGCTATATTGGCCAATGCGATTGCTAGGGATGCTATTTCCAAACACGGAATCACTGATTTAGAGCTCAGAAGTGCCCTATATAGAGACAACTCAAGGGTTATTGAATCATTATGTCATTTTGCCAGGGATTGGACCGAAATGGGTGATCCAGAATTAAAACCATTATTCGATTATATCTTTAATAATTTGACAACGAACATCCCTAGCGTGGAGGAAAGAGCCAAAACCGTTGTTGTTGTACCTGGTTCAGGCTTGGGGAGAGTTGCCCATGAATTAGCCACTTTGACTCCAAAATTTGGTGCTGTACATACAGTGGAGTTTTCATACTTGATGCAATTGTGTAATGAATTTGTGTATGCTGATAAGTCTGAAAGTTATGAGATTCATCCATTTATTCACACTTATTCACATCATGTCTCCGAAGAGTTTCAGCTAAGGTCAACCACATTTAAAAGGCATTCAGTAAAACCACAAAATCTCGTAACAAACTATGGAGATTTTAGAAAATTTCAAATTCCTAATGTGGAGAAATATGATAATGTGGTGATTGTCACTGCTTTTTTCATAGATACCGCTCAAAACCTTTTTGAGTATTTTGAAGGGATTGAAAGATTAATTGGTGATAAAAGTGGTACATGGATAAACATTGGTCCACTGAAATATGGTACTGCACCAAAAGTGGAGTTCTCTTTGGAAGAATTAAGAAAATTACGTAAACTAAGAGGATGGAAAGATACTGATGAACCAAAACCATATGGTACAGAGATCTCTGGTTACTTAACCGATACAAAGGGGTTATGGCAAGGTTATTACGGATTAGGAAGATGGACTTCATCATTTACAAACAAATCAAAGAAATAGAGTTAATAATATACATGCATGCGTTAAATTAATTAAATTTTTATTTAGATAATTGAGTACCTTTGTTGATCTGTATTTTTTTATCTTGACCACCACTTATAATACCTGTTTGATCCCATGAAACGGCAAACACTTTATCTTGACCCTTTGGTGCACCAGATTCTCTAGTTATGGTGTATAGAGCCTTTTGTGCTCTGATATCCCAAACTTTAACGGTCCCATCATGTGAACCTGAAGAGAACATATAATCATTATCAGGACTAGCAGCCAATGAGACAACAAAATTTGTATGACCAATTAATTGAGATTGTGTCACTGTAGTTGCTGATGCTCTTGGATCATGAAGCGTTATATGACGAGCTGATGAACCACATGCTAAAAGATTTAATTTTGGTAATGATGTAATGGATAATAATGAAAATCCAGTTGTTCTGGTATCAACGGAACGAGCTGTAACTAAATCCCATGTTTTAATTGTATGATCTTGTGATACAGAGTAGGCAACTGTGGAATCATTTGGTGCAAATATTATATCTTCAACTGGTTGTGAATGACCTTCTAAAAATGATAATGGTGATCTACGTCTAATTGAAGCGTCTTGTAATGCTAATTTTCTTCTCTTTTTGGCAGCTGTTGATGTAACAGTGTTATTTGGATCAGCCATTGGATCAATACTAGTCATTTCTTTATAATTTGTTGACCATAGACCAATAGCATTATCATAACCTGTAGATAAAATTCTATTATCATTTACTGCTAATCCACTGATTGCAGCCTTATGACCTTCCAAAATGGCCAAAGTTTTACCCTCTTCAGGTTCTTCTCCATCTTCATCAATGTCTTTAATACCATTTGAATCAGTTGCACTGGTTTTCCATAGACGAATTTGTCTATCATTACCAGCTGTAGCGACTCTAGTTTCAGAGACCCATCCAACTGCTTTGATAGCACCTGAATGACCAGAGTATTGTTTCTGTACTTTACCTGAAAGATCCCATGTACGAACAATACCATCGTATGAACCTGAAAGGATTTGATTATATTTAACATCTAATGATGAGACCCAATCTTCATTGTTGAATGAGGCTAAAAATGATGGAGGTAAGACACTTCTGGTATATTCTAATGATAGGAAAGCTTCGCTTGACAAAGCGTTTTGTGTCAAGTATTCTTCAATCGAAGTACGTAGCAACGTACCGTTAACTAAAAAGTCAAATGGTACTGGGTTCTCAGTTTCTAATAAATGATTAACAATCTCTGAAAGACCAAATCTTTTCAATGATATTGGAACGTATAACGGATTCTCACTGACATGTAGCGATTCGTCTTCATCTCTGGTGAAGAACTTGATCTTGATCTGTGATTTATCGGCCATCTTGTGTATAATATCTCTATAAGTCTCGAGCACCAATATAATACCAACCTCATCAATACACCTTCTGTATAGACGTTATGAAATTTTTTTAGAATCTCATCGCACCCTCGGAAATGAAACATTTTAGTCACATGACCTATGACCCTCGTATTTCCGTATGGGGCCCCAAAACCTGTTGAGCTTTACAAAAACGATAAATAAATTACCTTTCAAAGCTATACGAGCAGTTGAAATGTTTGCTGCGGCTAACCACCAACTTTAAAGAGACACAGACGCTCAGTTTAGCACCAGGGAGTGGCCCAAGATATACAAGATTACAAGGCCAATACTCCATTTCAGCAACAACCCATTCGATCGCTCCAGAAAACTTCACCATATTAATCATTTTTTAGTATTTCCCTACACGCTATTGAATCGAGCGCCTAATTGAACAGGTTCCACAACACAGCAAAACATCATGACACTCACGCCGCCCTTCATCGTCTCTTCGCCAGGGAAAGTCATCATATTCGGTGAACATGCCGCTGTTTTCGGTAAAGTAAGTATCACAAGAGCACCAGCTTAGAAGTCACTTGACTAACCCACCAAAATTAGCCAGCTATAGCTGCTGCTGTTTCACTAAGAACATATCTATTGGTCTCACCAAGTGAAAACAAGGACGAGATTGTACTAGACTTCCCAGATATTGGGTTATACGCAACATGGAAAATTTCAGATTTGCCATGGGAAACTGCTGAAAAATATCAATCTTCTAAACCACAACCTACAGATGAACTTGTACCTGAGGTTGTCTCTGAAATCGCCAAACTATTGACTGATTTTGATAAGACCATTTTCTATGCCGCTGCAAGCTCCTTTTTATACCTATATGTCAGTTTGTGCACACAACATTCAGAAGGTCATAGATTCACCGTGCGTTCAACATTACCGATAGGTGCTGGTCTTGGTTCTTCAGCTTCCATATCTGTTTGTTTAACAGCTGCACTATCATTATTAGGTAACCATATCAAACCGGCTCATTTTAAGAAGAATGACCTCTCTGCCGATAACGAGGACTCTTTATTTATTGATTCTTGGGCTTTCATGGGTGAGAAATGTATACATGGTAACCCTTCAGGTATTGATAATGCAGTTGCTACACATGGTGGTGCTGTGATGTTTCAAAGAATGCAAAGTTCCATTCCAAGTGTCCGTACAACAATGAGAAATTTCCCACCATTGAAATTATTATTGACAAATACTAGACAACCTAGAAGAACAGCGGAATTGGTTTCAAATGTTTCAAGATTATCAAATGAATTTCCAAAAACCAGTTCAAACATATTGGATGCTATCGAAGCATTAACTAGAGAAGCCTATAACATTATGATTAGACCATTTTTCGATGAGGCTGCTAGAAATAGATTAAGAGAATTATTTCAGATAAATCATGGGTTATTAATCGCCTTGGGTGTTAGTCATCCTACATTGGAAAGAGCTAGAATGTTGACTGATGAAATGAATGTTGGTAAAACCAAATTAACAGGTGCCGGTGGTGGTGGATGTGCCATTACTTTATTAAACGACGAAGTTAAAGATGAAGTTTTATTACAACTGAGAAAGAAATATGATGAATTAGGATATGAAACATATCAAACATCGTTAGGTGGTAAAGGTGTTGGGTTTTTACCAGTTACTGGTGAACATAAATATGAACCGGAAGAGTTCAAAAAGAAAACAAGCAATGAAATTGAAACTACTTTTGGTGTCACAAATACCGAGGGTTGGAAGTTTTGGTGATTCATAAGTGCTGTTACGTTCCATTGCTTTTAATTTTTTTCATACTGTACAAACTATTCATTTTGCTTGCATTTTACAAGTAATTAACAAAACAAGAAGTGGAGTAATGAACAAATACAAAGCTGTTCAATTAATATCAAGATACCCACATCTCATAGCTTCTTAATATTGCATTTTAGAAAAACTTTTTTGTTTATATATTGCTATTATAGTAACTACCATTTTTTTGTAACTAATAAAAGTTTACATTATCAATTTAAATGATGAATTGTATTGTATATACATGAGCTTTTAAATACCTCTGTTGAAATAAACAGTTTCGATTGGATTACCTTGTTTATCCTTTTTACCAGCCAATGAAGATTCCAATTTCGAAACATCAATAGGTTGATATTGAGGGAAAACACCAAGGGCAAACGGTAAAGCAACCAATGAAGTAGTCAAAATTAATCCTAAATTAGCTAAAGTTTGCACACCGACACCTTTACCTTTCAAAATACCCTTTTGTAATCTAACAAGGATTAAAGGTGGAACCACCATGATTGGAGTAGCATTTATAACTCTTGAAGCAGCAGTTTCACCAACAGCGTATTTAGCAGCAGTTTTCGAAGTACCAACTTCATCACCATTCTTATCGAAAACAGTGATTCCCTTTTTAATTTCTTCACTTCTCATAGCAAAAACATTAACAATACCAGCAGATACAACAGCAGCAAATGGGACTAATCTACCTAAGATTAATCTTGTATTTTGTGATAAAGATTTTAATTTTGGTACAATTGAATTCAATCCAAGGGCAACACCACATGATGCTGTGACGGCGATTGTATAGTTTTGAATCAATTGTTGTGTAGTTAAAGGATGTGATTTATTAGCATTAGCAGTGTTTATGGCAACGTTTAATGATTGATTAGCAACTTGCCAAAAAAGAGTCCCTGCAGTGCCTAATCCTGGGGCAAGCATACCAGCAGTTACCACCAGGTTTGATAGAACACAACATGACATTCTGAAGGGTAAAAGTACTGTTTCACCGGTATCTGGATGCACTGTAGAATCCAAGATTTTTTTAGCATGCCATAGTTCTGGAGTCATTGATGATAATTGACCATTCTTGTACTGGGAGATGAGGGATCTGGCTGATTCTAAAGATGATGAGGTGGTTAGAAGCATCGAAGGATCACTGATCTCGGCACAATGACGAACACGACCCCAATAGGTGGTGAGGTTGAACTTGGACTCTGGTAGTGGGATGGTACCTGGTACTGAAGATGCCATGGTGAGTGATTTGTTGATATAGAGTGGTAATGAGGGTTAAACGGTGGGAGTTTCGAGGAGTGTGGTTTAAAATGTGATAAAAAAAGGGAAAGACAATTGTTAGGAGTCCCTTTCAGCTGTGAATTTGAGTTCTGTGTAGAATTGTTGAATTTATTTGGTTGCAGCTGTTAAGGTGATGAGTAAATTTTTTTTCAACGTTTTTCCACAGCGGAGATAAAATAAGAGTCAAACAAAGAAATTGCAAGGGTAAATTGTAAACGAGTTGCTGGAGAGGACAAGATGAGCAAGGTGCTGGGGCTGGGGACAGACATCGTGAAGCTGGCGAGGTTCCACAGGATCGTGCTGAGAAACGGGCTTGAAAGTAGGCGAACTGAGGCATTTGCAGCAAAGATACTGAATGCTGAGCGAGAGATGCCATTGTTCAATAGGTTTGTGTGCAATGGTGATGTTGATAATTCTGTGAGGGTGTTGGCTGGGAGCTGGGCAATGAAAGAAGCTGTGTTCAAGTGCCTGGACGATAAGGATCAGCCCAAACAGAGGTTTAGGGACTGGTACAAGTATAATACCGAGAATGGTCGGCCTAAAATTGGTGGTACATATCTCGAACAGTACCCCAAGGAGGAATTTCTCTTATCGATATCTCATGATGAAGATATATTGATTGCTTCAGTGATACGGCAGATTACACTATGATACAGATGATAATGCAACAAGACGTGTACAAGTTATTATAAATTTATATGACAAAGATTGAAATGAAAAAACAAAGTTATGGAAATTTAGTTTATTCCCATTCAACAGTAGCTGGTGGTTTTGAAGTGATATCGTAAGTGACACGAGCAACACCGTTAACTTCATTGACAATTCTTGAACTGACTCTTTTCAAGAATGAAGCATCAAAACAGTACCAATCAGCAGTCATGAAATCAGTAGTTTCAATGGCTCTTAAAGCAATAACTTGTTCATAAGTACGTTGATCACCCATAACACCAACGGATTTCACTGGTAATAGACATGCAAAAGCTTGAGAAATGTTCTTGTATAAACCGGCTTTTTTAATTTCTTCAATATAAATATGATCTGCTTTTCTAGCAATTTCCACTTGAGATCTTGTAACTTCACCAAGCACTCTAATGGCAATACCTGGACCTGGGAATGGATGTCTCCAAACTAAATCATGAGGAATTCCTAATAATTCACCTAATGCACGAACTTCATCTTTAAATAATTCTCTTAATGGTTCGATTAATTTCAACTTCATGTTTTCTAATAATCCACCAACGTTATGATGAGTCTTGATGGTTTGAGATGGACCTTTAAATGAAATGGATTCAATAACATCTGGATACAAGGTACCTTGTAATAAAAATTCAATTTCTTTACCACTTTTTGGTTTAATAGTTGCGGCAACATCTTCAAAAATATGAATAAATGTGTTACCAATAATTTTACGTTTTTTTTCTGGATCAGTAACACCAGCTAATCTATCCAAAAATTTATCAGATGCATCAACAACAGTTAAATTAATACCAAGACCTTTTGTTAAAGTTTCCTTAACGATTTGAGCTTCATTTAATCTTAAAACACCATTATCAACCATAATAGCATGGAAACGATCACCAATAGCTTCAGTCATCAATTTAGCAGCAACAGTGGAATCAACACCACCTGAGACAGCACCGATAACTTCAGCATCAGGGCCAACCAAGGTTCTAATTCTATTGATTTCAGTTTCAATGAAATTTTCCATAGTCCAATTTTGTTGAACTTTACAAATATCAACAGCGAAATTTTTCAATAAGATCTTACCCTTTTCTGAATGTGTAACTTCTGGGTGGAATTGAATACCATAGATATGTTCAGATTCATGAGCAATACCACAAAATGGAGAATTATCAGAAGTTGCAATGACTTTATAACCAGTTGGTAACCCATTTAATTTATCACCATGAGACATCCAAACTTTTGAATGATCAACATCTTTAAACAATGGAGACAATGCATCAACAACATTTAAAGTAGCTGGACCATATTCACGTTTTTCACCTCTAGCAACACCTTTACCATTAATCCAAGCTAATTCTTGCATACCGTAACAGATACCCAAGATTGGAACACCTAATTCGAAAACAGCATGATCAACATGTGGAGCATCTTCAGCATAAACAGAATATGGACCACCTGAAAGGATAACACCTTTTGGTTTCCAATTTAATTCAGAAATTTTTTGAGTACATGGTAACATTTCAGCATAAATATTAAATTCACGAAGACGACGAGTAATTAAATGTGAATATTGAGAACCAAAATCCAAGACCAAAATGGTCTCGAAAACACTGGACACTGGGGCAACTGATTCAGACATTGTATGATAAAGATATTGATACCAAATAAACAGGGGAAAAAACAATGGACAGTTCACCAAAATATATATAAATGGGTCAGAGTTAAATCTGCTAATCAATTAAAATTTTCTTAATACTAAGTGCCAAAGTCGTGCGCGGGCCGAACATTTTTTTTTCCTACCCGGCGAGATGAGCCGCGGTTCAGCCATGGCTTCAACAGAGATGAGTAGCTACAATCTGTTTAATAGAAGTTATATTATAATAAGCTATATCTTTGTATGTGACAGGAATTTATGACCGTTCAAGTCCTCGACATTGTCTCTTTTGAACGGAGATACATCCTTTCAGCTCTATCTATCATACATCAACACAATTTGAACCATTGGATGAGGACAAAACCCACCAACAGATGGAACAACTCACAGGGCCTTCAAACCGGGCTGATCAAGAGAATTGAAATCTCCAGCCTCGGTGACGCCCCGTGAATGTATGATTTGATAGAGAATCAAAAGCTAGAACAATTAATTGGTACAAGGAATTGAAGAGTTTTTTTTTCGAGAGATTGTTTGCCCATCGATTTCGAAAATTGGTCGTTAGGTCCACGATACAAGCCGCGGGCTGTTTAATATGTGGACCGCGGCCAGGGCAATTCTTTATACTACCGCGGAATACTGGGGTCAAAGTTATATATAAGGCTTGAGGAACAAGTCAAACGAAAGCCAGTGGTGTATAATATTATGGATGGATACACATGAGCAACTAGTGGTGTTGTTATGACAGTCATCTCAAGTTGTGCCAGCCAAATTACAGTTCATGATCATCTTCAACACGGCGTACATGGTGATACACAGATCTAGTGCTATATAGCTGTACGTCAAGATCAATATATTGCAGCTATATATATCTTTAAAGATCTATGTCCCACAAATAAGCCGATCCAGGGATATGGTGAAGATGCCAAATATATGAAAGACTAGTCACGGCTTGTAGTAGCATCGATATTAATCGTAAGTCTAGTCACAATCAACTCTAGTCAGTTATATCACGAATGACAGATCTATCAACTCATGATCAGTTGATACTTAAGGCATGAAAAATATAACTGCACAACTATCGCTTGGATGATAATCATATTTAAGCTTTTCAGCCATGTGCCATGATCGATGTTGATCTCTGAGATCATAATATATAACATCTTGATCAACCACTATAGCTCACATGATGCAGTACGCGTTTTGGTCTCCTTATAAGATGGTTCGAATGCTATCCAATCACCAGAGATTTCCAATGATAATTGACAATTAACAGTTTCTATCACATTCCAAATATCTTTCCCTAGCTAGTTTTTAGCCCTTTTATAATTAGGAACCATTTTCATACAAAAATCTCATTGAATATCTCGGGATTACCGGTGAAAAGTTTAGGTTCCGACTCGAATGATTTTTTTAGCGTGTCTGAAAATTCAGAGCTATCGACGATTTTGATGAGATGAGAATTTGATTGAGGATTGAAAATTCAGCGTTTGATTATGTATGTTTAAAGAATCGGATTCTCGGTGATGGCTTGGTACTGATAGATAATGTTCATACAACAAGCATTTCCCGGGGATTTTATCAAAACAGCTTTTCAAAATGAAAGGGCCAGTTAAGCTGAGGCCCCTACTTGAGCTGCTCGAGATGGTCCCTGGTCCCTGGTCCCTAGCTATTAGCCCTTGTGCTTTTATTAATAAATTGTTGATCCTCTAGTGTACAGCCTTCTTCCATGGATAGCTGCACTGGAAATTCAGCTCACAATTTCTCACGTAATTTACGACGTCACGATGGAAAAGAAGCTGTACAGCTAGTTAAAGCGTATCTGGCATCTGGTACCTGGGGCTTTATTTCGATGGATGCTCTCTTGAAACAGAAAATCAACAATTCTCCAGTTTGTTGAGTCCCTGACGAACTTGATCTATTTTTGAACCTAGCTGGGCTTATAATTAATTTCCTTTGTACCCGGTAGCTTTACACGGAAGGAAAAGGCTCAAAGTAAACCCGCAAGGGAGCGTAGCGTAGAACAAGACACTCATGATGATCTCTGCCTACAAATCATCAAAGTTGAACACGGTATCGGTAATTTAGGAAATTCCCTACAAAATTTTCAGCCTACACGTTACCACTTACCACCTGTCTGTTCAAGTACGCGCATCTCAACTTGTACGCAGGCTCTTTCTCTGCCCGGAAATAAAAAAAATCAGCCTAGTTCCCAATTCCCAAGCAAAAAAAATTCCCGTAAAACTCAAAAGCTGAAACTCATCAACCGTGGAACTTGAATTGAAACTTGAATATTGCTGAACATCAACGGTGTTTTATCAACTACACGAAATCCGTTCCCAAGGATACACATTTTAAGTGTAAACAGACTTGAAAGTTATACAGTCTAAGCTGCCTCCCAAGACTCTTCAACTCCAGGAACGTCAAAAAGCCCAAAGAGTGCCCATTCGCTTACGCTAGAAAAATAAAAAAAAAACGCTCAGCATTTAGTATCAACAAGATCTGTTAAAACTTCAACCCAACTCTGCTAAACACCAAGCTCAGCGCTAAGTTAGAGGGTCCCAGATATACAAGATCCAAACGAGATAAGGTACCTTATCAAAGCAGATAACCATAAACAAGTTTCAAAATGAGCGGTCGTTTGAACGTGCTGTCAGTTGGGTCAAATCCAAACTTGTTGTACTATTCATGGAAACTAAACAACACTGGGAAATTCAAGTTCCATGTCTTGAACGATGAACTAAATCCATCGTTGCCAATCACATTGTCAAATGAAGATGGTGTCAATACCTTCCAACCAGATGTCTTATATTCTCAATTTAATCAGTTTTCATTATCAACAAAATTTGATATCATTTTCCTCTCTTCAAAATCACTACAGGATATATCAAACTTATCTTCAAATATTTCACCTTTTTTGAATACAAACACTATATTGGTGGTGGAATCAACTGGGTTTGTCAATTTGGAACCTTTTTTGCAAACTTGTTTACCTTCTGGTTCAAGCGCTTCAATCATTTCCATTTTGACAAATTTAGATATCCGTAAAGTTGATCAAAATCAATATTTAATCTTACCAAATGCATCTGGTGAAATTATTTTGGGTGAATCAAGTACCAAATCAACAAAATATCAATCTGGGACATCAAAGAATTTATCTATAATGTCTAAAATTCTACAATCATCTACAAATGAAAAAATTATATTGAAAAATACCCATATTGAATTTTTAACTGAAGAATGGAAAATTGCCATCCCACAAATTTGTTTTAATCCATTATTGATTCTTTTTGAAGAAGCTAAACCTGCTAATTTATCAAATCAAATCTTGGCTAAACCATTATTGAGCGGACTGGTTACAGAACTGATTACAGTGGCTAAGACAATGGGTTGTAGATTACCAATAGGTTATGACAATGAATCAAATTTCCTCAAAAATTGGTGTGATCAATATCCATCTTCAAGTTCAGGTTCAAGTATTAAATTTTTACAATCACCAAAGTTTTTTTATGATTATTTCCATAAAAACAATTTGGATATCGATATGCTTTTGTTACAACCAATATTATTAGCTGATGATTATGGTATCAAAACACCATATTTGGAATTCTTATATGCAACAATATGTCAATTTGATAAGTTTAATAATCCATCAAATGAAGATGAGTCCATATTTTTCCAAAGGGCAAATAATAAAGAATTCGAAAATTTAACCAAGAGTCATGATGTACTTTCTGCCAAACTTCAATCTAGAGATGATGAATTAAGTCAATTAAATATAAGGTTGCAAGATTTGAATTTATCTCATCAACAATCAAAGGACAAGGATTTACAATTCTCTTCATTGAAAAATAACTATGAAAGTTTAAAAGCTCAAAACCAACAGTTACAACAACAATTACAGCAACGTAACTTGAATTTCCAACAATTAGAAGGTCAACATAGGTCATTACAAACTCAACACCAAAAACTTCAACAACAACCTCCAATCCAGCATCAACAACCTTTCGTGGATCAAGAGCAAACTCCTCAATCTTATCCTCAGCAAGAGTATTCTTCTGAACAACCACAGCATCCGTCAGCTACCCCAAGACAATTGAGTAATGGCAATAATGAATTTAATCAACATTCTGTTGGTGGAACACCAGATTTACGTGATTTAACAGATGTTGCCTTATTGAGTCAATCTATGGAATCACCAATCAAGCAAAGAACCAATTCATCAGTGCCACCTCAAGCTGCAGTGCCAGGACTGCCATCAAACGATATAATTAACGGTGGTATTGTTAATGTTAATGGTCAGAACGATTTAAACGGTGAATCAAATGGATTACAAGCACCACATGTGATTCCACAGTTATCTGCCAAGGAAATTGAATTACAAAAGAAGGAACAATTGCTGAAATCAAGAGAATTGGAATTAAACAAGAAATTACAAAAATTGAATAGATATCCTCAACAACAAGGTCCACAAGGTCCTCCACCACAGCAAGTAACACCTCAACATTATCCAAATGGTAGTATCAATGGGTTTATGGAGTTGCACCACCACCGCAGCATCATAATGCAAACATCTATTCAAATCAAAATGGTTCAAGACAACAAGTTATTCCTGGGCCAAATGGATTGCAACAGATTCCACAAAATCCTCAATTGACCAATGGATTGCCAAATATTAATACTCAATTCCCACCTCAACAGCAATTACAACAACCTCTTTCAGGACGCCGTATCTCTACAATGCCTGGGTTAGATTCAAATGAAATGTTTACAAATCCCCAATTTAAGAAAACTTCAAGAAAGAATAGAAAATCAAGTTTCCCACTTGTTACAGGAGGTATGGATAGTATGGGAGGTATGCCAATGCAAGGTAATATGGATAATAGATTTAGACCCCAACAAGGACAACAACAACAACCATTACATCAACCACAAGTTTTCAGACCTAATGCAAATAAGGCAGTTACATCACCAAATTTACCTACTACATCAACTTTCCCAAATGTTCAACCACCATCATTATCCACTGAAAATCCATATAACAAAGATAATAATCTGTCTAATCCAAATTCAAATTCAAATTCTTCAAATGATTTACAAGCACAACAAGTTACACCACCTGTACATCAATTTACTTCAACAGAAAGTGATGCTAAACCATTAGGTGCAATTGGTAGTACTGTACCAAAAGAAGAAGGTAAGAAGAAGAAAAAAGGTTTATTCAGAAAGAAATAATCTAATCAGACATTTTCTTCGTTTTTTCTCATGTTTGTTTTTTCTCCACCACGTAATATATAAATTTGTAAAGTATTAATAATTTTTGTAGGTTAATAAAATGATAATCGTAATTGTCACGATCTCTATTGACAGCTGCAATGTGTCGCTTACCGAATCTCGAGATTATGGGCAAACTATCCAGATATGGTTATCTTATACAGATTGGAATGCAAAGGGTGTAATGTTCAAAGAGCAAGTATGAAGCTTGGTACTTATTTCCCTGTTTCAAGATGTGTAGTAGGTAGTTCACAATATATATTGTGGATTCACTTACCACATTGAGATTGAAGATTTATAAGTTTACAGAATTGGTCTTATCAGTATCCCCACTGGGGAACAAAATTTGTACCTATCAATTACACATGATTTTAGGTGCGTTTATATAAATATATTGTTGATAAGAGCATATTTAAACTCGAGGAATTCCTACGTATGTAGAATATATTTAGACGTATGCATTGTATAAATTGAATGAATGAATTTTATAGACCTAGTTTCAACCAGTCATAATTTGAATCATCGGTGAACATACTCATACCTCCATGATCATAATTATCATTATTAAAATTAATTGTTGCTGTGTCATTCATTAAATTTTTGAAGCTCAAATCTATATTATCTTCGATAGATTTTAAATCAATTATTGAATCTATATCCATTGCATCATCATTTGTTATCAATAAGTTATTATCTTTGGAAATAGTTTCTAATGGAGTCTCTTCCAAAGAAGATGTGGAATTTTGTGAGGGTGTTGTGATATAAAATTGTGAAGTCATTGGTTCCATTTGTGATTTGGGTTTAGATTTTGGTTTAGTTTTTGCAACAGTTGAAATTGGAGTTGGTGATTTTTTTTTAGATTGTCTTTGTTTAAAAGCTGTTGGGTTTTTATTAACAGGTCTAATAACACCATGTAATTTATAAAACAATCCACAAGCGTTACATAAGATATCTCCTTCTGATGATCTTCTCCATAATGGTGTTGTTTTGGTTTTGCAATTTGAGCACGTTATTATATCGTCTTGTTTTTTTGAAGCCACTGGAGAAGGAACAAAAGAGGTCGATGTGTTTGTGGTGATGTTGGTTGAAGATGGATTTCTTGGGAAATTAGATCCCAAAGGATTCTTATATGTCTCCTCCTCTGAGATTCGTTTGATGTGTGAGACGTAGTCGAAGTCATCGCCCAATACCGGATCTAAGATTGGTAAGTTTGAATTAGCCGATAGACCTGAAGTTGAATGATGTTTCTTCATGAATGTTGGTTTGGTTATTTTAGCATTAACAGTGAATGATTTGGATCTTGGTTTCGGTTTCTTGTTACTCTTATCTAACGAGTTCAATCTCCATGTCATATTCTTGACACGTTCATTGTCTGGCATTTTTTCAAAATCTTTATGGCTATACATCTTGAAGATGGCGTCGTTGGTTTCATTATCATTTGCCAAAAATGCTATATTGGTGTCTGTTGTTGATTTTGTTGGAGACGGGTCAAATTCATTTGAGCTCTTGCTGAACACACTCTTGATAAATTGTGAGAGATCGTTTTCTAAATCCATGCTGATCAGGGTCTGATTAGCAGATGTGTAAATGTTGGGTTAATGAATATGGAATATTTAATAATGGATAAGGAGAAAAGGTCAGCTATAGTAGAGGAATAAGCTTTTTGTCAGTAAAATTGGAGTAAAATGGAGAAGTGTGCCTGTTCGGTAATTCTCACTGACTGCCTTTTCACTGGCTGCACAGGCTTATCTTGATAAGGAGGAATCCGGGAGAATAATGTCAGAACAAGAGAGACTGAAGAGAATCGAAGCGAGGGTCTCCTCGGTGGTGTGTGCAGTTCCAACTTCCGAGGCTCCGGATGTCTGGTTATGTAATGAGTACGGAGTCTATTACATAATCCATAAATGAAAGATCTCGATGACTCACAGAGATCCATCAAATTTGCCAAACTCAAAGGGCCTAGAGGCTAGGAATAGCCAAATATCACTGATGCCATATACAATATACCCCTATTCCACCCACACTATACAACGGCTACTCTACATATTACACAATTTCCCTGCCCACCGGTGTAACTTGTACTTAACTGTCAATTCTCCAGCTTTTGCCAGCATAATGCCATCCACGGCAGAAATATGGTGCCCCCTGGCTTATGTAATACCCGTGCTAACACTTTCTCTTAGCTATCTCTTTATATACTAAAAGAAATACTTTCTATGTCATATTTTTCTTTTAATAACTATCACTCTTATTGTTATTGACTGTCTACACACTCAGCATTTATCACCAAAAGTCTCTGAAGAGATAGATAAACCATGTCTGTGCTGTACTCAGATTCCAATATGCATTCACCATTGACAAATTCACCCTTTGGCACTCCGGATGGTAATTCATTATTAAACTATTCAAATGATCATATAAATCATGATCAGTATAATCAGTCAAATCTTATAAGATTTGAACAAAAATTGGTGTTTAAACATTTGATAAATCATAGCTTCAACTTAATCTTATCAAACTATAACAACAAATTCCAAAATTTGGTGCTCACTAATTTGAACCAATTTATAATCCAATTATTTGCTAGATTACAACTCTCCATTAGAGAATTTCAAAAGATGATTATATTGCTAATCAGATATTTGAATAAAAATGAAACAATAGTTTTATCTATAAAGCACGTTATAATTGGTCTTTTGATAAGGCAAATAGGGATAAACAACAAAAATTGGTGTTTGACAACAGGGATGTCATTTGATTCATTAAACAATGTTTCAGAATATATAAATTTAAGTGAAAAAGAGCTCGAAATTGATCAATTAGAGGTTGATTCGTTGAATGCACAGATGAAAAATTTGGTTTATTCAAGATTTGAAATCATTTAGTCATATCTTTTACAAGGATTTTAAAATCCTTTTAAATACAATACAACACAACACAATAAGGAAAGATGTCACAGGTATCATCACCAGAACAAGTTTCATTGAAGAAAGCTCATTGAGTAAGGAGTCATAAAAGACCCATGACAGTAGCTTCAGGTCTCAAGGACAGATATATTTAGCTCCATGCTAATTAAATACAAATATCTACATACTAATAAACTCTGTAGAATATAAATCATAAACTATACATAAGAATTTAATATCAAAACGAGCCCAACATCTAGCATGAGCAAAAAAGAATTAAACAAACACCTATAATACAACATCAACAAATTGAACTCTTTACACATCATGACCTAATTTTTTCGCTTCTTTTAATATACTCTCCACATCACCACCACTACTCAACAGTTTTTCTCTATTCCTTTTACACGTTAATGTATCACTATGTCTTTTTAAGGCATCTTTACGAGCAAAGCCTTTACCACACATTTTACAAATATGTGGTAAGATGGGTAGATGAGCTCTTTGATGACGTCTTAAATCTGATGAACGACGGAATGATAATGTACAATCTGAACATAAAAACGGTTTGGGTTCTTTGGAATTATAATCATTTGATAAAAGGTTATTTGTTGATGATGATGATGGTGGTGTTGATCCATGAGAATTTGGTGTAGAATTATTTTGAGAATTGTTATGAGTTATATTATTCAAATTTGAAGGCCAATTACCATTGGTTTTGGATTCATTGTTGTTTTGTAAATTATCAAAATAATTCAAGTTAAAAGTTGGGAAATGATGTGCATTCTTTGCAGGATTTAAATTTGCCTCATAAGATTGTCCACCTGTTGGTGTTGGATGATTTGAATATTGTGAAAGACCACCACTCAATGGTGTTCTATCCAATGGATTATTATGACTTGACCTTGGTGTTGCAGCATTCGACGGATGTCCATTTATATCCACAGTGGAACCAATGCCTAAAGCTGCTCGATCTCCATTAGCATTCCCCTGGTTTGGAGCATTAGCATATTGGATTCTTCTCAACAGTTCAAGTATCGTTGGATCTATTCTGTTATTCATTGATGTAGCGACAATAGCCTCTGCAGCGGCTCGAAGAAATTTCCTATCTTCATCTTCTTCATTATTATTGATCAAGTTGTTTATAGAAATGTTATTTGCAGTCATTTTGATCTTGTTTAATACCGATATTATAAGTCTATTTGTTTCTATAAAATTGTTAGTATTTCAATCCAGTCTTGTGATCTCGTTGTACACACCTGGGTTATCATTATGACATTCTTTCGAATCCGGTTCATCTTCTGAAGGAGATTTGTTATTCATTATAACTTCCTCCTTCGAATATGACCTGGTCTATATGGGTTCAACAAATAATAAAATCAACAACAATAGAAACAAGAAGATGTAATCTCTATTGAACCATAATCGACATCAACAATATCCCAAAATGCATCAACACAATAATTAACCGATCCAGATTTTACTCACCTATTATTCAGTGTAATATTGTTATAACACCGAATTATTGCCTAATACCAAATGACACCACAGTTTATCTTTATACGTCAATTTCTTGAAATTGAATTTCCTTTGCAAAATTATGGCGTCAATAGGTTTATCAAAACTAAATCAATTTGGAAGGGTCTATATCCACAGTTTTCCAAGATTTGAATCAATGGTTGGATTGTTATTTTTTTTTTTGCACAACGCAATGAAACAATATTGTCTAAGATCAGCTATGAATATGGAAAATGCAGCAGCACGAATAAGCAGCAGTAATTAACTCCAAATATAAAACAGCAAAAATTTGAGTCTATTGTTTACCTGCTAGTCAAGAGATTGATATGATTGATGAACCAAAGTTAAAGTGTGTAGAAACTTGAAAGCTTGATCTTTGATTGATTAATTTGAAAATTTGATGGTATTGATGTACGACGCCACGATAGGGTTCCGCCTTTTACCTTTTATGTATGGGCCGAAATAAATGGATCAATTAGATGAGTTTCAAATGAATTCAATTCAACTGTGATATGTAAATCGATGCTGAACACGTATACCTCGTTGCAGTTCTTTAGAAATTCTGATGTGCCTTGTTTTGAGTTGTTGTCTGTTTTTTTGTTTTTTACACTAGCCCCCAATAATATTGTGCCAGTTATTATGGTTATAATTATGGCTCAGCTATTGAATATTTCTCAAAATATAAACTCTATACCGTAATTTGTAAGTCTCTGTTCAAGACCAAATAATATCTATTGGAATGTGGATCTCTTGCTGTTGTGGGTCCAAGGTCCAAGCTTTGATTCAAGACTGATATGTGGGTACAATATTACGAAACCTTTGATTTGTTCTTGGTCAAGTGATGAGGAAAAATTGTGGATACCTGTTGCAATAAATATGAAAAGTACTGCAATTAAAATATTGTGGTATGCACGTCAAATTTAATTAAAACTTCAAATTCAACTTGGCTGTATGATTTGTTATTTACAATAACTTTTCCCTCCCTTTCCAGTGATTTTAGCGTTGTCGTGATTATGATTGTCCGGATGATGAGCACTGATAAAAATGGATCCACAGTTCGCAATAAGCAGCTATGGCGTTTTATTTTATTCTAACAGAAAAAAAGTACCTGAATTTATCCTGAATAGCTTTTGATTGCTGTTGATTGTTCAAATTCCTTGAAGAACTACCGGTGAATTGTTTTGTTCCGATGATGTCCTTAATACTTAGACTTTATTGTGTATCCACAGTTTTGATCAAGACGTTTAATATGATGCACACGTAAACTTTGATATATCAAATTAACTTCACCAACTCTCAATCGTACCTTATATCCAACAAACTCGTAACCAGTTGATATGACAAACTAATAATGCTTTTGCAACCCTTCTAGACCACCAACTTAGCTATCACCTTGCCTCCTTCAAGGCTCAATCACGTATTCATCAACCATGTATATGACAATTTCTGCCAAAGATAATGTCAAGTCACGTGTAATTTCTTCTGTGATTATATAATCCAACGGCTCTCGGTTACATAAGCAAAAAAATCTGTCAATTTTCAAATCTTAAATTTTTGTATGTACTTGAATGCATGATTTAGTTGTGTATTGTTCTTTTGTTTTAAAGAAATCTTGTAATGACCCCAATCAACTTCACTATCATTATAGGGCTTTTCATGGTGCTCTGAGCAGCTGTCAACTCTACTCAAGAACAACAGGAACTCACATTTGGTAACGATAGACATAGGTTCCGTTTACAAAAGGAGGTGAAGACCTTGAATCTCACACTTCTTAGAAATTGTTTAGAATGAAAGAACTTAACCCTGACCCATTCATTGATTTCTAATGATAATAAAGTAATTATAGTTGTGGAAGGTGATATAGAACAAACTGCTGATGATATATTCTCATGTCTTGCCGAACAACAAGTTGATACGGCAGTTACGGTGACTGGTGCAGTATCTGATTTACCCCCTGATATCACTTTTACAGCTTTACCTGAACTACACACTTGGGAACATACTGAATACATTATAGTCAGGGATATTAATAAAGGTGAAGCATTTGATCGTATACAGTATGGGTCAGCTTTAGAAACAAATTCCAGTGCTGTAGTGACTGGGATGAAGATTATAGATATCAAACACTGCCTAAAAAGCACTAAGGCTTACATAAATGAAGCCATGTTTGAGTTTCTTGGTAGGCACATATTATATACTTAAAACTTTTTTTTGAATTACAACATATACAAATTGATCACATATATAGCTTAATAACGAAACGTATGAATTATTAAAATTGACGTACTAGATATACTAAAAACTCTCCAGATATAATATGATTAACAAGTCCCCTTGAAAGTGGAATGATGATTTTCCTTATGATCTTGTTTCTTAGCATGGCTATCAATATCCTCTTCACCTCCACTGGCAATCGAGGTCAATAAATCATAAATGTATTGATCTCTGGTGGTTTCATCTTGGGCTTGAATACTCTTGTAATAAAACTCAGAGCTCTTGATTAACGATTGAGTTGTCTTAAGAACATCACCAATCAATCTGAACAACAAGTCATCAGTTAATTCATATCTAACCACAACTCTAAGGATCTCCAACGACTCTTCATTTGGTGGTAATGGATAATTTGGAATGATCCAACCTCTTTTTCTTAATAATGTTGAAAGGATTGCCTGTGGGATGTTTGGGTATTGCTTTTTAAACTCATCTCTGAATCTAAAAGCGACAACTGGTAACCCGTGGTTATAATAAGTATCTTCATTGTCCTCGTTTTCCAATTCTTCAGCGCTTTGCTTTGGATCGAAACGTAGCTGGCCCTGTTTTCTATGAATGTTTGAGACAACTTCAAAATAACCGGTTTTCTCCAAAAAATTGGCCAACACTCTAGAATTCTTCAAAGATCTGTGGTGAAGTGTTTGATACCCATCAAATCCCAAGTGCAAGAAATTATAGTATTGATGGATTGATTGATATCCAGGTCTAGAGAAATTCAAATTGTAACTCTCTTCAACACTACCCAAGTATCTCAATTTGAAAATCAACTCCTCTGGTAGATGCTTTTGATCTCTCCAAAGAACCCAACCTAAACCGGCAGTTGTTAATCCAAACTTATGACCAGATGTATTGATGGAGACAACTCTTGGGATTCTGAAATCCCATTTCAAATCAGGATAGATAAATGGTGCAATCATTGCACCTGAGGCACCATCAACATGAATTGGAACGTCAAATCCCTTTTCTTTTTGAATTTTATCCAAAATTTTGGAAACACCTTGAACATCTTCAAAAGTACCAGTATAGGTACTACCCAGGATAACAAAAATACCAATTGTATTTTCATCAACATTTTCCTCGATCTTTGTTGTATCCAACACATAATCACTTTTTTCAGAAACAGGAATCAATCTTGCCTCCACATCGAAATAACGGGCAAATTTCTCCAATGCAACTTGAGCATTACTACCCATGATAATATTTGGTCTGAAATAATCTTTCCCTTCAGCCTTACGCTTAGCTTGCCAAATCTTCTTCATTGCCAACCCACCAAGCATAATTGCCTCACTAGAACCAGTGGTTGCAGTTCCCACAGGTTCTTCATCAATACGATTCCATAGTTTCCCCAAGATTGAAACGTTACGACTTGTTAAATCGATCAATGTTGGATATTCATCTGCATCAGCCAAATTCTTCACAATATTCTCCTTTGCTAAATCCTTTGCAGTCTCTGTGGAGAAAGTATTGACAAATGAGGCCAAATTTAAAGTTGGATTACCATCAAGTGTTAAATCATTGTGGATCAAATTATATGTCAATTCCTCTGATAACCCATTTTGCGGGATCTCATATTTATTCTGTGAGACAAATTCAGTGGTATCTCTGCGATTGTTTGGATTGTGGTAGTGTGAATTGGAAAGAATGGTATCTTCCAGTTTCTCTGGATCGACGACTTTAGAAAGCATTGTTGTAATTTTAGTTCTGTTGAATTAACAGCTTTAGCAAATGGGTGGATTTCAGGTATTTCCCCTGTATTTATACTTTTAGATTCCCACTTTGGTATACGTTGCAGAACACGGGTCAAAAGGGATAGCTTGCTAAACTCTATAAGCTGGAAGCACACATCCAGGCAGATCCAATCAGAAACAGCCATGTTCAATTAACCGAGATGAATCAGTTATAATACCCACATGGTATAATTAAGAGTTATCACCTTTCACCCTTGTCAATACACACCCATTTCACATACAAATGTCACATTTATTCAACTCATCTATTCTATGTAAAGCCAAGACAATGTGCCAAATTCGATCGCCAAAAAGCTAGACTTCCCGATGCGGAAATAACTAGCAATAGCCCACTATTGCACATTGGATCGAAATAATACACTAAATAGCTTCACTACAAATTCATTCGTCATTAACAATGTTTTATTAAATTGTTTTCATTGAATCATTTGCCCTTTCAAATATTCAACATGCAAAGAACTTAAATTTGTTGAATTTATTCGACTTGAGATTCAAAGTTTTCACCTTCAACTAAATCTGGGATTTCATCATCACCTTCAGCACCTTCAGCACCGGCACCTTGAGCACCTTTTTGTTGTTGTAATTGAGCAGCTAATTTAGATAAGATGTCCAAGTTTTCAGCACCTAATTGTGGGATAATACCTGGAATCAATTCAGTGATTTCCTTTTCTTGTGGGATACCGTAGAAACCATGGGTGTTATGTTGGTTGGCTGATTGAACACCAACTCTGTTGAAATGTAAGACTTTACCGTCTTCTTTGAAGAAGTTGGCTTCTTCAACACCTTCCAAAGTTTGAACGTTTAATTTTTGTAAAGTAGCTTGTAATTTAGAATCATCGGCAGATGGTTTTTGAGCTGGCTTCTTAGCCTTTCTTCTGATACCACCGACTTTGTTGTTGGCTTGCTTTTGCAATTTAGCTAATTTTTCTTGATCAATTGGCATTTTAAAATGTAAAGTACTGTTTAAATCTCCAAGTATTCAAAGACTCTCAAAGCTCTTTACTAATTTTTTTCAACGTCGACGCTTTTTTTTCACACAAAATTTTCCAAACATTTGGTGTCTGGATTTTCGCGGGATTTTTTGTCATAAAGTGATGGAGACATGAATAGACATTTTGCTACAAAATCATTGAAATAATTGACTAAAGCTGTGTTTCTGATGGCTAGCAAACTGGTTAGTGGTGCACAGAAGGCACACTTGAAGGAACTAGCTCATAAGTATGCACATACGCTGAAGCTTCCCGTCACCGACTTCCCCAAAAGGTCGAATCATGAACTTAATGTCAAAGATCTGATACCCAGATCATCTCAGATACTTTATAAAGACCAATTGGCTAGTAAACCAATTGACAAGGACGTTTTCGTGCTTCATGATGGTCCACCTTATGCCAATGGTGATATTCACATTGGGCATGCTTTAAACAAAATTCTAAAAGATTTCATAAACAGATACAACTTGATCCAAGGTAAACAAATTTATTATAAACCAGGTTGGGATTGTCATGGTTTACCCATCGAACTGAAAGCGCTAGAGACAATCAGTAAGAAGACTAAAAAAGATCCATCAATGACATTGTCTGTACAAGAAGTCCGCAAAATCGCAAGAGATCATGCTACAAAGACTATATCATCACAATTGGAAAGTTTTAAAGAATTTGCCATATTGACGGATTTTGAAGACTCATACAAGACATTGACACATAAGTTTGAGATCAACCAACTGAAAATATTTCAAAAAATGCTACAAAAGGATTTAATCACAAGACAGAAAAAACCAGTGTTTTGGGGATGTGAAACTCGTACTGCGTTAGCTGAAGGTGAATTGGAGTATAATGATCAACATCGTTCCACAGCGGCATACTTGACTTTCCCAATCGTGGAACCATCGAAAGAACTTGAAACATTAATTTCTGCAAACTCCTTGGAAAATGTTCAAGCTTTGATTTGGACATCAACACCATGGACAATAGCATCTAACAGAGCCATCTCTATTAATGAAAATTTAACATATACATTTTTGAAAGGTGATGAAAAGACATATATCGTTGCTGAAAATTTAGTTGAATCAACTTTAGGACTAAGATCAGAATTATTGGAAACTGGTATCAAATTTGGCGGTAGCTCATTGGTAGGATCCAAATACATCAATCCAATTAGTGAATCCATACATCCAATCATCCATGGTGATCATGTTATCGATAGTGCAGGTACAGGTCTTGTTCATACTGCACCAGGACATGGTAATGAAGATTATTTTGCCTGTTTGAAGCATGGGATCGAGGCATTTTCTCCTGTGGATCAATTTGGTAAATATACTAGTGATTTACCTAAGGGGTTTGAGTCATTGATTGGTAAAAGAGTTTTAGGTGAAGGTGGGAAACTAATATGGGATCTATTTAATGCTAAAGATATGGTATTTAAAGTACATAATGATTATATCCATTCATATCCCTATGATTGGAGATCTAAAAAACCAATTATTATTAGAGCTACACCACAATGGTTTGCTAATGTTGGTAAGATCAAACAAAGTGCTAAAGACGCATTAGAGGATGTCGAGTTCATCCCGCAAAGTGGAAAAAACAGATTATCGGCGTTCATTAACAATAGAAACGAATGGTGTATCTCAAGACAAAGAAGTTGGGGTGTTCCTATCCCAGCCTTGTATTCCAAGACTGATGAAAATGTTGTCTTATTGGATGATAAGACCATCTCTTACATCATAAACAAGATTGATGAGCTAGGCTCAGACGCATGGTTTGAAGATGAAGCAAATGTTTCCAGATGGTTACCAGAATCTTTGAAAAGTAAAGGTGAAGAATATTATAAGGGGAAAGATACAATGGATGTTTGGTTTGATAGTGGATCAAGTTGGACTGAAATTCAGGATTTTTTCACTCAACATGGTATTGAACGTGATGTACTTGCTGATGTTTATCTCGAAGGCTCAGATCAACATAGAGGTTGGTTCCAGTCTTCGTTACTGACCAAGATTGCCACTAGTGACTCACCTGTACCGAAGGCTCCATATAAGAAAATTGTTACACATGGATTCACATTGGATGAAAAAGGTCAAAAAATGTCCAAATCTGTGGGTAATACCGTGTTACCTCGTGATGTTATCTTGGGTAAAGGTAAGATGCCAGCATCTGGTGTGGATGGATTAAGATTATGGGCAGCCCAGGCTGATTATACCGGTGATGTTCTTGTTGGGCCTGTTATAATGAAACATGTTGGATTACAATTGAAAAGAGTTAGAAATGCCTTTACATTCATGTTGGGAAATTTAAAGGATTTCAATCATAAAACACCAGTGGCTTATAATGATTTGAAATTGATTGATAAATACGCATTGGCAAAACTGTGGCAATTGTCTCATGAAATTGATGAACAGTATAAGGATTATAATTTCAATCGTTTAACACAGACATTATATCATCATATGAAATCAGAATTGAATGCCAAATATTTCGATATTATCAAGGATAGAATCTATGCAGATGATTACGAAGGACATTCTCGTCGTGCTGCACAGACTGTTGTTGCACAAATTCTTCAAACATATATCTCTGTTTTGTCACCAATCTTACCAGTTATAACTCAACAAGTATGGGATTTCGCTCCATCATGGGTGAAAAACGGACATGCCTCACCTTTTTTGAAAGGATGGCATAAATTGGAATCTCAGTTTAACAATCCTGATGTTATTAAACAATTTGAATATGTATGGGCTGTTCATGATGAAGTTAATCAATTAATGGAAAATGGTCGTACGAAAGATGGTAAGTTTGGTAGTTCATTAGAGACTGATGTTATCTTTACTGGCCAGGGCAACGTGATTGATTCATTATCGAAGCACTCTGAAGATTTGGCTGATTATTTTGTCGTGTCACATACCCATTTTAACAAGGATACAACTAATTACGAATGGTCATATACCAATACCATCAGCGTGGGAGGTGAAGAAGTCACAATTTCTGTGGTACCTTCCTCGAAATCTAAGTGTCCAAGATGCTGGAAACACACTTCTCAAAGCGTTGAAGAGCTGTGTCATAGATGTGATGGTGTGGTGCATCAAAAGGATTAATTGTATATGAAATTTAATATAAAGTGTAAATAGTTGTGTCCCCGTATAAATCCAGCTCGATCTCGAAAGTATATAATAGACCCCAGCAAAAAAAAAGTTGAAATTAACATCAAACGATCAAAACTCGAATAGACAAATATTTAAAAAAGATCAAAATGTTTCTATCAAGAATATCACCAATAGGCATAAGGGCACCATTGAGACTGAGTCTCATAAGGTCATTCACCACAACGAGATCCCTGCTGAATGAGCAACTGAACAAACCAAAGACCCCATCACCATTGAAAGAGATCGATGTCCACTCGGATGCCTACAAGAACCATCCAATCATTAAGAGATTACCGAGCTCTATGAAGAAGTATGGGAAAAGATTCATCAATGCCCCAGTGTCGCATTTAACTGCCTTTGTGATATTGCACGAATTGACTGCGTTGGCTCCATTTTTGGGGTTATGGTACGCTTTCCATCATTTTGGGTTCTTACCTGCTGATATACCATCGTGGATTTTAGTGAAAGGATCGGGTGTGATTGAGAGTATTGTGAGTGTATGATCTGCATTGGTCTGGGAATTCTACTAACAGTTGTTTAGCTTGGTGATACTGTTGCTGATTGGTCCGTCCAAGAAAGAACAAAACTTATAATTGAAGGTGCCACGGCATACGGTATTGTGAAAGTGAGTTACTCAAATGTAATTATCAAAAGTCCTTTACTAACTGATTATAGGCCACGTTCCCAGTAAGAGTGTTTATCTCGTTGTTTTTCACCCCTTGGTTCGCCAGAGTTTTTGTATTGCCAATGAAGAATCTATTCACAGTGACACTACCAGACTTGTTTAAATTCTTTAAAAATAAGCAATACAAGCAATCCTCACAGTTAAGTGAACCTCTAAAGAAGAAGAATTTACCAGAGAGTAATAAACCAAAGTTATAGATTATCGAGGATATCACATTCTCTCAGCATATCATACGATATATAACATAAGGAGATATCAAGGGTGGAAATAGAATATGACTATAGCCATTCAACACACTTCAATATCCTGTAGATTACTATACTTTATCTTGAAAGACCATGTAGTGGTTAACGTATCATATACTATGGTTAGTCAGCACTGGTCGCGTGTGTCAAAAAAATATAATGTGATCTGGTCTAACCAAAGTCTTTTAAGCTTCCACCACAGTAAACAATTTTGAATTAGAAGCTTAAATTGGGCTCACTGTTTTCTTCAAAGGGCTCATTATTTATCAATTACTTTCTCCAGAATTATTGCAGTAATCAAAACATCAGATTGACATAGGCTGGTCCGTATCTGGGAGTTGTCAGTAAGTTTGGCTTTACCCCATAGATAAGTGGCAAGGATCAGATATCACGAACTTTTACAAGAGAAAGATGGTTCAATTTAGATCAAATCACTTGAGGATGTGGCTCGTGAGCACGAGACAGTGTTTCAAGCCGCAATACACGCGGACAGTGCAAGTTGTGCAAGTAGGGGCCGTTTCTTTCCAGGGTCGTCTGGTGAAAAAAAGCATACACACAAACAAAATTCACTGTGGAAGAACAGTGAAGGGGTCTAGCTCAAAGAAAACTGCTGATGATGAAGACGACTATGAACTGGACTTGATATCGCTCACAAGAAAGAAGAAGTCAAAAACTACGCGCAAGAAGAGTGGTCAGAAAAAGGAGTCTAAGCGCCCATCTTCAATTGAAATCTCCGCAGATGCCAATGTAAGAGCTGATGATTACAAAGTGAAGAGCTCCATAGGTCAGAGTACTTTGTTGGAAAGTGAAGATGTGAGAAATGACGATGATTTGATTTTGCTTTCTGAGGAGGAGAAGAAAAGACTGGATGCACAAAATCACATCAAGACAACCCCAGTTGAACCTATTTTTGGAGATACAGAGAAAAATAACCATGTTCATAAATCTTCCATTGGGATTAACGGTGTGGAGGAAGTATCAGAAGAACATCTCATCAAGATGCTGAATGAAGAGTTCGATCGTGAGCCTACAAAAATTGGGAAGGTGAAGTCACCAAGTGTTGATGATTTGGTTAAAATTGTTATGGGAGGAAGTAAGCACTCTGAACCTGAAACCTCTAGCCATTTGAACTCTGGCGATCTTCAAAAGAGCAAAGCTGATAGTCAGTCAAATGGAGTGGGAACCACAAATTTATCGAATAGTATTGATTTCATGGGTCGAAACACTGAAAAAGAGAATATGTCTGCTACATCTTATGAATCGAAATCTGATAGATCATTTTTCGAGTCTTTGACCACCAACAATGATACCAAATCTGATGATAGTTTAATTAGTGGGTTACAATTTTCAGATCCAAAAAGCGACGATGTCTTAGCATCAGATAAACTTGAATCGAAGCCAAATGGATCAGTTCAGCTCTGGTCTGGAGGAAGTTCCGAGAAAAACATTCTGTTTTTAGGTCCTCAATCATTACAAAACATCGTTAATGAAAGAGCTGAAAGATCCGGGCGCTCACTTAATATTTCCAACTCTGCACAAACTTCGAGCCCAATAGACGAAATGAAACCATTGGATTCTAATGCAAAGGATGACACTGGTGGTGAGAAGAATGTCCTGTTTTTAGGTCCACAATCTCTTCAAGATCAGTTACACCAAAAGATCGAAAAGTCTGGACGTGCTTTAGGAGTATCTAGTCCTTCGAATATATCAAGATCAACAGAGTTTCATGGAGACAAAAAAGATGCATCGGAAAGCAGCGGCGAACCTAAGAGAAATGTTTTGTTTTTAGGCCCTCAAGATTTGAAACAACAAGTTAATGAACGAGTTGATGATATTTCACGTCAACTTAACCTACACGACACTACACTGCCTTTTTCGAGTTCTAATGATGAGTCCAATACTCACACTAGAGCTTTAAGTGAAGCAAGTGACCAAGGTAGTCATGGATCTCTCAAAGAAAAAACGTCAAGTACCACCAACGCCGTTGAAGAAGTTAAAAAGGCAGATTCATCTGTCAAACAAAGAAAGAAGCAGGAGAATATAAAACTGCCCAAATCTGAGCCAAACGTTGTTAATATTTCAATCCCAACGATGAGCAAGAAACCACCGACCAATTCTGGTTATAGATCCAAGATTCACTACAGGAGTGAAGCACCAGGGATCGAGGAACTCAACAAAGTTGTAAACCCTTCCGGTACAAGTGTCAAACCTTTATCTAATAAATTAAGACAAATTGAGAAATACAATAAGGAATTCATCGCAGAGCTTACTGGATTGTCCCAAAAGGAAAAAATTAACAAGATTGATGATATTATGGGACTATTGGAGAATGAAATTCCTAAACTTTCGAAACAACAAAATCTAAGTGAATCAGATATCAAAGAGAGATCATTGCAGCTTCAACATCTAAGAGAAAGACTCAATAACTTCCAAAAAAATGAGTCCAAAGTGAATGACAATATCACTATACCAGTGAATGAATTGGAAAGCTTTCTGAAAGGTGCCAAAAAGGAAAAAGATTTAAGAGAAGAGGATCAATTCAGAGAATCTAGAGCGTTTGAGTTTAGTAAAGCTGTAAATGACAAAAATTACAAAACTTTGGGGAGAAAAAATTTCTTCACTCCAATTGATGAACCCCTATTGAGAAGAGTTAGTTCAAGTTCAAATATTTTCAAACCATTCAGTCCTCAACCTGAAAAATCACCAAGTGATGAGCTGTTCTTCCCTTCATTAACATCTAATAAGAAACTTACACATGAATTTATGGTTTTAACAAATAAGAAAACAGCAGTGTTGAATGAAAATCCATTGGGTGAAGATTATCATACCCCGGATTTACTCACAATTTTCAAAAATCTTGGAGATCCAGAAAAATATTTAAAAGTGATTTCTAAATATGAAAGAAAAGGTGGTTGGAAATTGATTGGATCAGGTGGTGATCTTAATAAGGTTTTAATATTTGAAAGATTTGTTGATAAAGAACAAGAAAAGAAAGATATACGTCGTAAACGTATTAAAATTGCTGGATTATCAACAGTGGGTGTATTTACATTAATGCTAGGATTGGGTGCATATTTTGAAGAGAGTGAAAAATCAAAAACATCAATGTCTAAATGGGGGTTTGAAGAGGATGGTTCATTTGTCAAGATATGAAATGCTTTGAAGTTTAATATACTACGATTCAATATACCTATGAAAGAAATATATGATTATGAACTATACCACTGTAGTTTCTTTAATGTACAATTACTACCTACTGAAATATTATTCATTCATGGTCTCATCAGCCTTGGCTGGTAATTCAGTAGTAGATTCAGATACATGTACAGTTTTCAGTATATTTAAACCTCCACTTGTACCATTCCAATTTCTTAAAAATTCAACAGTCTTAGCATCCGTAAGATCAGGTACAAGATAACCAGTTTTGTACTCTTGCTCATCGTCTTTTTTTTTATTTTCTAATAATACTTGTCTTGTACTTGCTGGTCTTCCCTTACGTCTTTCTGATTGTAATTGTTCAATTTCTTCATCATTTCTGCTAATGAATGCTTCAATGAAAAGTTTGATATCTTCTAATGTGAATGTTACTTTCTCTTCTCTATTATTTATCGCTTCTTGGAAAAACACTGTTCTCATGTTTTGATATTCTTTTTGTTCAATATGATGTGCTTTCTTATCATTGATCTTTCTTTCTCTTAATGTGGCTCTTTTCAGTTGTTTAAATTTTCTTCCCTTTGGGTGCATAGCACCTCTGGAAGACTTGATCGTTTTCTGCACTTTGGTTAAACTATGAGCAATAGGCATGGTATAAAATGGTGTTTTTGGCTTTTCTACTTTTGATCTATCTTTATCTCATCTCATCGCAGAGTTTATACACAAATAATTTTTTTTTATCTAGGAACCCCGGAATTGACGTAAAGATTCACAATTCCGACTTTCTTCATCAAATTTTTTATAAAAACGAATAGCTGGACAATGCACAAAGAAATGGTATCTAGTCTCAGTACTGACAGATTTTACTAATTTGAAATCAATCAAAAGTATTGCTTTGGGAACCAATATATAAAAGAACATAATGGCTGACTTTGACGTTGAAAAACCTATCCAAGAATTGATTCAATTGCGTGAAACTGCTCACGTCCCAACTACTTTTGACTTTGCTGAATTCTCCAAAGCCATCTTGGAAGAAAGAGAAAGACAAACTCAACAGTGAGTGTTTTTACCGTTTTGAAAGAGTCGTCTTGAGTGCAACATTGATGCGTTTTCATCATTTTTAATGACTTCAATGTATCTCGTGTGACCTATTTCGAAGTTTCCAATACTAACAATTATTCAAATAGAGAAGAAGAATTTGGTTTCACTGGTGGTCGTAGAAGATCATCTCATCAAGGTGTTAGACCAAAATTCAAAACAAACCGTCCAAAACGTGCTCCTGCTCCACAACCAGATGCTGATGGATGGGTTACTTTAGATAAACATAGAAAATCTGCTGGTGAAGAAGCTGCAGCTGCTGAAAAGCAAAAATTTAAAGAATCAATTAAAGATACACAAGTTAAAGTTCGTCCAAATAATAAAAACTTGGGTTCAAGTAAACCAGTTGATTCTCGTGATATTGTTGCTGATCAACCAAAATCAAAATTCAATGCATTTGCTGCTTTAGATGGTGATGATGATGACGAAAGTAGTGAGGAAGATGAAGAATAACTTCATCTTTATATAAAAAGGATTTGAAATCTGCCTTTAGGATGGATTTGGTTATGTGTATATTTTTTGTTTAAATGAGTTATTTTTTTTTAATTATATGTGTCGATTATATATGTTATCTCAACTACAAGTTTTGTAATATTATAACAGTCTATTTCATCATAGTACTAATACACTTTAAAACATTGATACAACCAGTTGGATGAATGTTATCAAAGGGGTGACAATGGTTTATCTGAATGCAAGAGATCCTCTTTCATCAAATGATGTTGATAGATGCAAATCCTGAAGTAAAGACCCCATATCGGTTGGTTGTTTAGAAACACCATTTAGTGTTTGATTTGATGATTTCAGATGTGAACCAGACATTGCCTTTCTCAATTCTTGTATTTTGGGAGCTTGTAATTTACCATTTAGTAAAGAACGAGCTGATAATGGAGCAGATCTTATACTATGATTTTCACCAGGTTGTGGGAAAGTTGTGAATGAAAAAGTTGGTGCACCATTTTGTGATATAAAAGAGCTCTCATGTGCACTTTCAAGACCAACTTCATCTATATTTGGATCAGTGATTTGATATTTATAATGTGTGCTGAATATTAAATCTCTATGTTTTTCATCAACACTGGTTTCGATTAATTGTGATAAATCGTCTTTTGTAAAATGTTCTTGCGGTTTTAAAGTACTCTTCTCTTGTGGGAACCCTGGTGATAATACCCATAAATTGTTCACTTTACGATAGTCTATCCTTGAGAGTACTTGATTATGGAATATGTCGTCCTGTAGGTATAAGGAAGCTGATAAAAGTAAAACATATCCAATGTTATCTCTTTGCACAAACAATGTTGTCACACCAGTCTCATTTTTCAATTGCCACTCAAAAAAGAATGGGAATAAATTCACAATGGCATTGATACCAAAATGTTGAACCAGTGATTGAATTAATGTGACCAATAAATCAAAATTTTTGTAGTTTTCAGTTTTACCAACAGTTTCTAATTCTTCATAAAATTCATTAATAACACTTGATTTGGAATTTGTTATTAGTGCATTATGATTTTCTTGTTGTGATTCTTTAGAATCTGCGTATTCCAAATCCAACAGTGTAATCAAGACATCAGTGTATTTGGATTGGATTGTGACCAAATCAACTTCACTAAAAGCGGCCTTGTTATTATATGATAAGAATCCAAATGTTTCTTTGAATAGTTCCAACGGAACTCTAGTTTTTTGAATTGTGCTATTGTTATTGGCAGTGATCAACACGCTTTTAATATTATCCAAACTGACAAAAATCAATCTCTTGAGTGTTTGTGGATTCAATTGCACTTTTGAAGATACTGGATCAACATAACTGTTGGCTTTAACCAATAATTCATCAACCGTGTCCACAATTTGATTTTGATAATAAATATGTGTGGCCAAAGAGCTGATGACATCTGAATATGCATGTACGAGTTGATTGTTTTCTTTCTTGGATTCTATAATGATTTGGCTTTGTAATTCAATTAATTGACGCAAGTTATCAATGATCGAAAGACCCACCATATTAACAGATGAAGATAAAAGACTTGAAATTGTTTGTAGATAAATTGATTGTTCCAATGTTGCACCATCTTTCTTCAAATGACTCATTAAAACGCTTAAAATTAAAAATCTCAGTTGCACTGGAACCCATGTTGTAATCATCTCCACTAATACAGAAGCCCATCCATGGTCAACTTTTTGCGTTGTAAGGTAATTACAAACGGCTTTAGTGCATGAAACTAATTGACTTGTCGAGCTTGAGCTGAAAAATGCACGCAGGGCATTGATTGCAAGCTCATCTGTGGCAACTTCTTTAGGAGTGGTTTCACCTTGTTGGATATCTGGGACTTGAGCATTTGGTGGTGGTACCGATACATGATCATTTTTATTTGCCGTGGATTTGGCAGTGTTGTATCTTGAGAGTTCAAACTCTGAGTTATGAGATTTGACTTCTGACTGTAGTTGATCCCTTGTGAAATCATCGTGAATCTCTGATAAGATGAATGGAATGATTTTCTTCACAATGTAGTTCCCATTCCCCTGTGCGATGTTTTGACAATATGCCAAATCTCTTGATGCATTAAGAGCAATAGCTTTCCATTCACTTCTGTTATTCTGCGGTGGGCTGACACCTAAACTGAGAAAAGACTCTGAAAGCTTGGTAAACTCATCAACAAACTCCAAATCACCGGTGAATAGCTCACCGTCCAACGTGTTACAAAGCGTGTTGAACACGGGTTCGGCATGCTGGCACAATCCCAAGTCCTTCGACGACAGCACAGAGGCCAATATCACATTGACGTTTTGAGCAAACACGTTCAAGTCATCCGGACACTTTTTGATCAACGAGTTGATGATCTCCAACGTGACTTGGACGTTCCCAGTTCTGTTGCGGCTGATATCAATAGCGTTCTTCTTCTGGATAAACTTGCCCACTTTCTCCAACTTGACACGACGCGTTGAGGCGTAGTAGAGCAAGTAGCTCAACTCGGACGAGTTGGGCTTCTTATCGAAGCCTCTGCCTGGCGGGTAGCATTGTAGGATCAACTTCTGGTGCTTTGGCTGGAATATGGGCATTGTGATGGGCTGCTGAACACGATATTGGCGGTGTAAAGGTGGAAAACGAGCGGTTGTATTTAATAGCAGGTCCTGGTCCTGCTGAATATCTTTTTTTTTCTTGGTTCGCCGTTCCAAGTTGTCGATGTTTCCGTTGTTTTCCAAGTTGGCGATGTTTGTGAAGTTGTTTATTTCCAAACTCGAAAAATGGTTTTTTGGTTTTCATAGTGAAGAAAAAAAGATCACCACCGGGCCAAAACAAAACATCAGTTGAAAGAGATTAATATTGGGATTTGACTGATCAGGCTGAGGAAGTAAACATTATGGTACCCGTCTACGTGAAAGGTGGTGCCTGGTCGAATATTGAAGGTGAGTTTACTGGTTTTCTGGTTTTTTAGACCACAATACTAACATTTCTCTAGATGAAATACTCAAGGCTGCAGTGTCAAAGTATGGGCTCAATCAGTGGTCCAGAGTGGCGTCTTTGCTGGCCAGAAAGACAGCCAAGCAGGCCAAGGCCAGATGGAACGAGTATCTAGATCCCAGAATAAGGAAGTCGGACTGGACAGCCGCAGAAGATGAGAAATTGCTTAACCTTGCAAGATTGATGCCCAATCAATGGAGATCCATTGCTTCAAAAGTTGGAAGAACCGCAACACAGGCCATTGAAAGGTATCAAAAAATACTTGATGACTCCACTGAAGGTGACACAGCTAGTGACTTGAAGCTAAGTGGGCCAGGTATTGAAAGTTTGGCCTCCGTGGGTGCTAGTAAAGACCTTCAAGTTGGTGATTTGAACGTCAATCCTGAAACTAAAATTGCAAGACCTGACGCTGTGGATCTAGACGATGATGAAAAAGAGATGCTTTCGGAAGCTAGGGCTAGATTGGCAAATACTCAGGGTAAGAAAGCCACTAGAAAGGTTAGAGAGCGTATGCTTGAAGAGAGTAAACGTATTGCATTACTACAAAAAAGACGTGAATTGAAACAGGCTGGTATCAACACCAAATTAAAAGCACCAAAGAAAAAGTTTAAGAATCAAATTGATTACAATGCAGATGTTGCCTTTGAACATAAGCCAATCGGTGGGTTTTACGATACAACAGAGGAATCATATGATAACGAGAATTTATTGAATAAATTTGAAAAACAAGTACAGACTGGTGGTGTTAAAACTGATAATAATGAAAGAAAACGGGACAAACGCGCTAGGGATGATAAAAATGGTGGTCAAATATCAATAGAAAAACCAGCAACAGGACCAGTTGAAACAAAGAAAAGAAAACTAGAGTTATCAACACCAACTTTTAAAGATGAGCAACAAGTTACAGATGCTGATGTTCAAGAAAACTTGAAAGATCAAAGTCTTGATAATAAAATTAATGATGCTGTATCCAGAATAAGGCAGGAACAAGGTACTCAATCTGCTCTACTGACAAAGGAGGAGGAGGAAGATGTGGATACCGAGCAAGAGATTTCACCAACAGCCAAAATCACAGGTGAAGAAGATACTTCTTCTGCAGGTGCTGAAGTCGATGTGAAGCCTCACGATTCTTTGAAATCTAAATTTGCCTCTTTACCTAAACCAAAGAACGATTTTGATATTATCGAGCCTGAAGATAATGAAGACATCTCTGAGGAAACCACACCACTAGAAGTAGTTAAAGAGGCTCATATGGTGGATGACGAAGGTGAAATCGAAAGACAAGCTGCTATAAAAGAGGAGGAAGAGAGAAAAGCCGCATTACTACGAAGATCACAAGCCGTTCAAAGGGGTTTATCTATACCCAAAATTTCTAATGGCTTTAAATTTGACAAGATTGAACAGGACAAGGTACAATCTTTGATTGATATTGAAATTATTAAATTGATGAGATCAGACTACGCAAAACTCACAAAAGATCCAGGTGTGCCCTTATTGGGAGATCTTGATGATCAATCAAGACAATTAGTGAATAAAGAAATTCAAAATGAAATAGATGAGGAAGCTTTGAAAGCTTTCCAAGAAGAGTTTAAAACTTTACACAGGGTTGTCAAGTATGATTACATGAAAGATCCTTCAGTGATCACAGAATTGCAAGAACTAGTGACCAAGACAAACAAATTGGAGAAAAAACTAGAACAGCAATTTGCAGGATATGTGAAAAGATCTGATACTTTAACTGAAGAGTCATTAGAACTTTTAAATGAGTTGAAAGATGCTGATAGGGCCCTGGCTGCCTTCCAGTTACTCCACGATAGTGAAACCATAGCGATCCAAGCAAGAAGAGACGCACTCCAAGAGGAAGTTGATACTTTGATCAAAGCTGAGCAAATTGGACAGGAAAGATTTCTTGAATTGAGAAACAACAAGGCAAATGGTCAATAGACCCTCGGAACTTACTTAATAGCTATTCCCCGGAATTGACGAAGTGTTGATGTTTACATTTTTATAAACTTTTGCGGTTCTGTAGAAAGTATAACTGCGATATATGTCAATTCACTTTAGTAACTACCAATGAGTTCAAATCTACTCTTTGTTCCATATAGAAAGACTCAAAAAGTTGAATTCGGTAAAGAGCTTCGTGATATTATCAACAAGGAATTTTTCCAATCCGCTTTGGCTTTTGAATCTGATCTACAAGAGATTGATACCCTTAGAAATGATACGATTGATTTAGAAGTCTCTGCTCAGGATTTGGCCCTTTTGACAAGGTATGTGCATCGACTATGATCTATTGAAGAACCTCTTACTAACTCTCAACAGATACTACGTCCATCTTTCCACTCTAGATGTCAAGTTCCCCAAAGATGCCATTGAGTTCCCATGGTTTGGAACATTGGGATATCACGTCACTGGGCCCGTAAGGATCAAATCAATAATTTTTGAGAAAATCAACGTTCTGTATAACATTGCAGCGCTATATACTCAACTCGCATCAAATGAAAACATAGCAGGGAGTGAAGGTGTTAAAAAGGCATGTCTATATTTCCAATACGCCGCATCTGTATTTGCATTGATTAACAAGATTGCTGAAGAGGATGAATCATTGACTTTGCCATTGGATTTACAAAGGGGTACTATCGATACATTATATTCGCTCTCATTGGCTCAAGCACAGGAAGTATTTTGGCTAAAAGCCACAAGAGATAAAGTTAAGGATTCATTAGTTGCAAGATTAGCCATTCAAGTTTCTGAATACTATAATGATACATTGAACTCTGCCAATAAGAGTGAGGGCTTTAGAACTGAATGGTTATATCATATCACGGTGAAGAAGTATCATTTCCAGGCAGCAGCAGAATATAGAGCATCTTTAGTCGCTGTTTCATCTTCAAATTATGGTGAAGAGGTGGCTCGTCTACAAAAAGCTCAACAAGCTATCCAATTGGCATCATCAAATCTTAAATTTGTAAGTGAAACTGTTAAAAGTGATCTTGCAGGTCTTGGAGAAGTTGTCAATGATACATTAAGAAGAGCTGAAAAGGATAATGATTTGATCTATCTTCAAGAAGTTCCAAAGAAGCTTACTCCAGTTATAAAAGCGCCAGTGGTCAAGGTCATGGATATCAAAGATTTGTCTAAACCCGCTGATGCATTGCAGTCCGGAAATTTTGGTAAAGTGTTGTTTAGAGACTTGATGCCATTCTTTGTGATTCAAACTGCTGATGCATTCCGTGAAAGACAATCAGAATATGTCAATAAACATATTGTCTCACCAATAAAGGCACTTACTACAATATTAAACAAGTTTATCTTGGAAAGAGGCCTACCGGGCTCTATCGATTCACTTGATAAACCTCAAGCACTACCATCAACTCTATTAGATCATCATCGTGAAGTTAAGGCTCAAGGTGGTATCGAAAGAATCACATCTACAATAGACGATATACAAAGAATATCCATTGAAGGTGAACGACTACTTGAGGGTGCCAAAGATAGACTTAAAGTTGAAGCTGAAGAGGATGATTTACTTCGTACCAGACAAGGTTCAAAACACTGGACTAGAGATCCATCTGATGTGGCGTCAAGTGATTTAATTAAAAGAATCCAAGATCTTGAAAATTACTTAAGACAGGCTAAAAGGGGTGATGAAACTATTAGAAATCAATTTTATAATATTGAGCAAGCACTGGGTGTCTTGGGTTCATCTGAAGAAAAATTAAGAGAATACATTCCAAATTCCAAATCTGCTAAATTGGATCCATCATTGAAAAGACTTGTGTTAAACATTAGGGAAGTGTTGAACAGGGCTCATAAATTAGAGACAGATCGTGAAAATTTCATTGAATCAGTCGACGTGAAATCTTTACATTACAATATTCTTCCAAAAATCATATCAGAGTATAAGTCTATGCAATTTGAAATCGGGACGTATAAAATTGATGCTGAAATTTTTGAACCTGTTTTCCAAAAACATATTAAAAATTTCAAGACAGATGTAGACTGGCTGGAAGAACAAAAGACTAAACAACGTACAGTTGAAGATAAAATTGAAGAATTGAATCAGCAGTTTATTCGTACAAACTCTGCTTCTCAAGGTGGGAACAATGCCAGAGAGGAAAGTTTAACGTTTTTGGATACTGTATTCACAGAATTTAGAGATTTGAGAGAAAATTTATCACAAGGGCTGAAATTCTACAATGATTTCAACTCTAATTGTAGACAATTGATTGAAGACTGTGACAGTTTTGTGTATCAAAGAAGAATTGAGGCAAGAGATCTAGAGTCGTGAGTATACAATTGTGTCAATCAGCCAATAACTTTTTACTAACTAACTTTAGTGAATTGAATAACAGATTCCAAAATCTAGACATTGAAGATGCAAGATCATCTGGAAGAAACAGCGTCTCGAGAGTGTCAGAAGTACAAGATATACCACAAAGAGTTGCAAGTCCAGCATTAGTTGCACCAAGGGCACAATCGGCAAAGCCTAAATCAGGTGTTTGGCAACCAGGTTCTGGTATAAAGTTTACATAATGGAAAGGAAAATTTGTTTAATTTATATCTAAACTTTTTCATTGGTGGTTAAAGTACTGTAGCTAAGATTACACATTGGATCAAGGATTTTATTCAAGTCTTCATTCTTCTGAGCAGGTTTCACAATATTACTAGCCCCATCACCAAATACTTCAGCGACTTCTTCCAATGTTCTCCCCGATGTCTCCACCACAGTGAGGAATGCCACAACCAGTTCCACAGCCAAGATGACACAGTACACAATATAATATCTCCATTCAATGGCATCCATAGCAATAGGGTTAACAAATCCGTTATAAATCGAAGCAACTTGTTGTGTAAAATTACAAAGATTAACAGCTCTGCTTCTCAATATGAAAGGTGTAATTTCTGTGACATATAGCCATGGCAATCCATTTAATCCCAAGTTATAAGCCAAGTAATACAAAAAAATCATAGCCATAACACCTTTACCCAATGATGTATCTTGAAAATTTCTTTGTTGATTTATAGCTGAAAGTATAGTCCAAATGACATAGAATAACAGCATAAATGCCAATGCGGACATAAATGTAGCTCTTCTTTTGACATTTTGATGTACCAACAAATTTATAATCATTGAAACACCATAGTTATAAATCATTAATCCACCATTGAAAACCAATTGCTCATCAGTAGATGTGATACCAATTGAACGTAATACTAAATTCAAATAATAGCTAACTAAACCATTTCCAGATAATTGCATCATAACACCAATAAACAAGACCAAAAACAATCTTTTTCTGTTTCCTGGTGTTTTGAAGAAATCCATATATGAAGACGAATTGGCTATTTTTTCCTGTTCAAGGGCAAGTTCAATCTCTGACATTTCAAAATCCACTAGGGCACCACCAACGGTTTCATCATCACCACCATGATGCTTCAAAAGGATTTCTCTAGCTTCTTTGATTTTACCAATCGATATCAAATATCTAGGAGATTCTGGTACGAGATAAATCAATAAAATTTGTAAAACTGGGAAAAATCCTTGGAAAATTGATGGAATTCTCCAAGACCAATGATTTTTCAAATTTCTAGTACCAAAAGTTACCCAAGCTGCTATAATAGCACCTAAATACCAATTTGAATTGAAAAAAGCCGTCATTGTTTGTCGATGTGTAGGATAACTCAACTCTGAAACCAATGGAGGTGAGGAAACAGCAGATAAAGAACATCCAAATCCCAATACTAATCTAGCAACTAAAAACATTGCATAAGCACTTTTATCATTTTTAGAATGTTCATATTCTAACCCAGCACAACTTTGAAGAATTGTACTAATAATGATTATAATGTTCCCCAATGTTATAGCATGACGGCGACCATATTTATCAGTTACCCATGGTGCCATTAATGAGGCCAAACAGCATCCAAATACGGGTCCACTTGTTAAAGCACCAAGAATTGCACCTTTAGGTTGCCCCATTGCGGTGACCCAATCAGGAATTGATTGAAATGCGTTTAAAAGTGAGCCATCATATCCATTATTAGTTGATGTTAAGCTGATTATTAGCAGTAGGGCATTTAAACGACGTAAATGTGGAACTTTAAACCAAAAATTCTTATAGTTTGGTAAGTATTCTTGAAGTTTTGGTGGTTTCATTTCATCACCACTTTCGTCTTTTGGGCTTGTGGAAACGTTGATGGTTTTATCCTTTTCTAATTGCATGTTGCATGGGGCTGGAAGATACCATACGGAACATTAAACAAGCACATCTGAGCATCTTATAAGTGATCCCAGGGAGAGTATATTTCCCTGTTGACATGAGTTTTAGTTCTCAATAAAACTGACTAAATTCTCAATTCCAGCATCGGTCGATCCACTTGGATCTTTTGAGGGTTACACATTTTGAGACCAATGATAAACTCGAGCCCGTCTTGGTGTGTGAAATCTATTGAGTCGATATTCTCACGAGATGAGATAAAGTTTGTTATCTTCGGATAAACTTTATAAAAATTCACATTTACCCGAAATTCTATTTAACCGGGAACTCTATTGACCAGCCAGGGTTGGCTGAGGGCGCAAATTGGTCTTATCAGAAACATATTTAAACAGCAAGGTTATTGAAGCATGGCCCATGTGTAGTAGTAAGTATAAGTAGTTCGATCAAATATTAATAACAAGACAATACTTACATCGATATATAGACTCCTTGATCAATTGATAAATCAAATCTCTTGTCAAGATGACTGATAAACTGGATCCTGAGAATATCAAACAACGTAAAAGAACGTCGCATAAACGCTACACGGATGAAGAGATAGTTTCACTGGCCTGGTATAGCGTGTACAAGGTCAAAATAGAACAAGCAATGATTCAACGCTTGGAACCGCTAGCGAAAGAAACATCATCAAATGTGAGAGCTTCAATGGAATCAAATTCTCCTGTGGAACTTTATCAAAGATACTTTAGCCTTTACCATTCCAGTGCTTTATGCGAAGCTTTTGGTCAAAATATTATTGATGGAGGTTCTGAGTCCAGAACCCACGAGATAGAACGATCCATTTTACACAAAGCTGAAGAGATTATTTTCGAACCACCTTCTGTTGACAAGTCAAAATTCTTAGGCTGTCTCTGGTTTTATGATTACTTGAAAAAGGTCATTGAGATCACTTCTACTTCAAATGTAATTGACACTAGAGATCCAACGGATGGAAGTACAAACATACCTTCATTCATTATACAAAATATTCAAAATATTCCATTAAAGAACTCAGAGATGGCATTCATTGATGGATTGAAAAGACATATCAATAGGGACGCGTATCAGGATGAATATAAGAAGTTGAAGTTTGCTGCTGTTAGCGAAGCTACTTTCCAAACTGCCAGTACACTATTTGGTAAGGATCCAGAACTTGTGAAAGAAATGAAAAGGTATATGAAGGAGAGATCAATAGCACTTTCACAATATTTGATAAATATCGATCCAGGTACTCGTTATTTAAGATTACAAGCAATAACCCATGAAGATTTGATTGAATTGCCGATCGTCCAAAAATACTTCAATAACACTATGGATGGTATTAAAACCATATACATTGATTCAATGAAAAAGAAGTCAGGTATGCGTGTATATAAAAAAAGGAAAAAATAGTTTGTCATTTGAAACATAAAATTGAAATATATAAACTAGCATACAATTAATTGGCGTATTAACAATATATAAAAAGTATAGAATATCCAGAAGCAAGCACTAGACATCTTTTGGTTGCACCACAGTGTGTGTCTTGTCAACACTTGAGGTGCTCAGACTATCATCACGAGTATTAGCATGTTCGACATGTTCAACTTCACCACCTTTCTTTTGTGCAGTGGATAAGGTCATCTTGAAATCCTCAATACCTTCACCAAACACTTCAGCAACTTCTTCCAATGTTCTCCCTGATGTTTCCACAATTGTCAAGTATGCTGTGATCAATTCAACTCCTAAAATAACACAATAAACAATATAGTATCTCCATTCAATGGCCTCCATGGCAATAGGGTTGACAAACCCGTTATAAACCAATACAACTTGTTGAACCAAGTTACAAATGTTCACGGCTCTTGATCTTAAGATGAATGGAGTGATTTCAGTGACATATAACCATGGGAGACCGTTTAAACCCAAATTATAAGCGAAATAATAAAGGAAAATCATAGCCATAACACCTTTACCTAATGATGTATCTTCAAAATTTCTTTGTTGATTTATAGCTGAAAGTATAGTCCAAATCACATAGAATAAAAGCATTAGCCCCACTGCGGTGATAAATGTAGCTCTTCTTTTAATACTTTGGAAAACTAAAAGATTAATTGCAATGGAAATACCATAGTTATAAATCATTAATCCACCATTGAACACCAATTGTTGATCTGTTGAGGTGATACCAATAGATTTTAAAACCAAATTCAAATAGTAACTAACTAGACCATTACCGGATAATTGCATCATGATGCCGATAAAGATAACGAGAAATAATCTCTTTCTATTACCTGGAGTCTTTAAGAAATCAGCATATGACGATGTATTTGCAATTTTCTCTTGTTCAATAGCTAGTTCAATTTCAGCCATTTCGAAATCCACCAGGGCACCACCAACAACTTCGTTATCACCACCATGATGTTTCATCAAGATGGATCTAGCCTGTTCAAATTTCCCCTTTGAAACCAAATATCTTGGAGATTCTGGGACCAAATAAATCATAAAGATTTGCAAGATGGGGAAAAACCCTTGGAAAATTGATGGAATTCTCCATGACCAATTACTTGACAAATTTCTTGTTCCATAACTAACCCAAGCTGCAATAATAGCACCTGAATACCAATTCGAATTATAAAAAGCAGTCATTGGTTGACGATGTGAAGGATAACTCAATTCAGAAATTAATGGAGGAGATGAAACCAATGCAATTGTATTACCAAACCCCAAAATGATTCTTGCAATTAAAAACATTGCATATGCTCTCTTATCATTATGTTCATGTTCACCATTAACAGTTAACCAAGTTCCTGAAACACTTTGAATCAAGGCACCAATAATCATTATAGTATTACCCACAGTGATTGCATGACGACGTCCACCACGATCAGATATCCATGGTGCTACAAAAAACCCCAAGCAACAACCAAATATAACACCATTTGAAATGGCACCTAGCACCGCACCTTTAGGTTCACCCATTGCACTCATCCAATCTGGAATTGATTGGAATGCATTTAATAATGAACCATCATAACCTGTATTTGTAGATGTAAGACTAATAATTAACAATGTAGCATTTAATCTTAATAAATGTGGAACTTTAATCCATGATTTCCCATATTTTGGTAATACAGCTTTAATTTTTGGAGTTTGTTCATCATCACCACCTTCAGAACCTGGATTAACAGGTAATTTAGTCAATAGTTTTTTATCCTTCTTGAACCACTTTACTTCATCTGCAATTAAACCAACCATTTTGTATATATTGGGACTACTATGATTTTGACCATTAATACATGGTTTTCAAGTGGAATGTAGGGGCTTCTTATACCAAGAATTAAATATAGAATCCATTTCATAAAGTAATTTGAAATATGCCTAGAATAAATCAAGTATTTCCATTTTAGCCATTTACTCCACAATATTCGAGGTGTTTAAATTATAGTTTAAGCATTTTGATGCAAAGCTTTGCCTATCAATAGATGATTTCATAACTTTATATTAATTCCATGACCAATTAGCAGCCTTGAAAAGATTGGAGAAGACCAACTTTATTGTTTTAGCTGGCCGAAACGAGCAACGAGAGGCATCAATTCTCCAGGATTCAAGTGGTTTAAAGTTCAACCTTCAGCCAATTCTCGAGACTGCTTAAATCACTTTCTGTTCGTGTGTTTGTACAGGTGTATAGACCGTTATAGAACAGCTGGTCTTGCCTCTGTTGTGACTCGTTGAATGATCAAAGTCTGGGGTAATCGCTGATCTTTTTTTAGCACGGGAAAACAAGGAAAATTGTTATTATTGCTGGTTTGTTATTATCCGCTATTATCCGAGAGTATAAAGTCGCGGGGAAATATTACATATATTCAATTAATACACAATAAAATAAGCCTAAACACTCTTTAAAACTCCACTATCTGTACTCAAAGCATCTTCTGAAACACCTGTATCCTCCACGTGATCCACAATGGCAGCCTTTTTCTTATCATTGATATAATTAATTGTATGATCATTTATACCTTCACCAAACACTTCAGCAACTTCTTCCAATGTTCTCCCCGATGTCTCCACCACAGTGAGGAATGCCACAACCAGTTCCACAGCCAAGATGACACAGTACACAATATAATATCTCCATTCAATGGCATCCATAGCGATAGGATTAACAAATCCGTTATAAATCATCACAATTTGTTGAGTAAAAAAACAAATATTAACAGCTCTTGATCTTAAGATAAATGGAGTGATTTCAGTGACATAAAGGTATGGTAACCCATTTAACCCCAAATTATATGCAAAATAATATAAGAAAATCATAGCCATAACACCTTTACCTAATGATGTATCTTCAAAATTTCTTTGTTGATTTATAGCTGAAAGTATAGTCCAAATGACATAGAATAACAACATGAGTCCCAATCCTGCAATGAATGTAGCTCTTCTTTTAATACTTTGGAAAACCAAAAGATTAATTGCAATGGAAATACCATAGTTATAAACCATTAATCCACCATTAAATACTAATTGTTGATCTGTAGATGTGATACCAATTGAGTTTAACACTTTATTTAGGTAATAACTAACAAGACCATTCCCTGATAATTGCATCATTATACCTATAAACACAACCATAAATAATCTTTTCCTATTACCAGGTGTACGGAAAAAATCTGCATATGACGACGTATTTGCAATTTTTTCTTGTTCAATAGCTAATTCAATTTCTGACATTTCAAAATCTATTAATGAACCAGCTTTTTCTTCATCATCACCACCATGATGTTTTAACAAGATTTCTCTTGCCTGTTCAAATTTCCCCTTGGAGATTAAATATCTTGGAGATTCAGGTACTAAATAAATCAATAATGTTTGTAAAATTGGGAAAAATCCTTGGAAAATTGATGGAATTCTCCATGACCAATTCCCACCAAGATTTCTTGTTCCATAACTAACCCATGCTGCAATAATTGCACCTAAATACCAGTTGGAATTATAAAAAGCAGTCATTGTTTGTCTATGAGTTGGATAACTTAATTCAGAAATTAATGGAGGTGAGGCAACAACTGAAATTGTATTACCAAATCCTAAAATGATTCTTGCAACTAAAAACATGGCATATGTTCCTCTAGTGTTGTGTAAATGTTCACCATTAACAGTTAACCATGAACCGGCACAACTTTGAATGATTGCACCAATAATCATTATAGTATTACCCACAGTGATTGCATGACGACGTCCACTACGATCAGATATCCATGGTGCAATGAAAAACCCTAGAGAACAACCAAATACAACACCATTTGAAATGGCACCTAGCACCGCACCTGTTGGATCATCCATTGCACTCATCCAATCTGGGATTGATTGGAATGCGTTTAACAATGAACCATCGTACCCAGTATTTGTAGATGTAAGACTAATAATCAACAATATAGAATTTAATCTTAATAAATGTGGAATTTTAATCCATGATTTGCCATATTGAGGTAAATACGATTTAATCTTTGGAACATGTTCTTCTGGTGTACCTTTAGCATCTGTGTTTAATGGTACACCACTGGTTTTATCCTTCTTGAACCATTTAACTTCATCTGCAATAAGTCCAACCATATTGTTATACTTTAAACTTTGAATGTTTTTCCGATATATAATTCCAAAAACTTAAAACTGGGGGATCTTTAATTATTTAAATGAATCATAATTCTGGGGTTGCATCAACTCACGGCTAAGGAGAAACCCCAGAGTCACCCATCGTTTATGACACTGCTAATAATCACCAATCACCACACTTTGTTCACTTCCCGGAAAAAGCCCACAATCACCAATTGGGAAACGCGGCGCACTGGGTTAAACTGAATATAACCACCAAAATATAAACAAACACCCGGATTGTTGATGTTTCAAGGGATTAATCAAGAGTCAAGTGACATCGGTCCATAACAGACTTTAGCATTGGTCTTTGGCTTAAGAGAGTCTCGTATATAGTATATTCCCGTAATGTTGTTGTGTTGTATTTCTTTTCCCCGGATGCTTGCCGAGTTTATGCTGATCACGAAATGGGTGACTCTGGGGAAAATTGCTGGCTGAAATGACCAGTCATTGGTCAACAGACCCAACACTGAGTGTCACTGACCAGATACGTAATTTTAGCACTACAGTTTATTGTTTATAAAGCACCGTCGCTTAAAATTGCTAATAATAGGCTACCGGAAAAACTAGTAATCGTCATCACTCTCATCACTATCTTCCCATCCATAAACATATTCTTCTGCAAGAACTTCTAATTCTTGAATCATATTCTCTCTATCATCACCACGAACAAATTTAGACACAAAAGTTTTCATCTCTTGTAATGTCTTTCTTGGTCTTGTCGTTGTAGCTAATTTTACATCTAATGAATCACTTGTTTTTGTAAATTGTGGGAATGCATTGGATTGTGTCACTGGAATTGATAACAAATAATCAGAATGGGTCTTGGATTGTTGCTTTCCCTGGATTTGCTCCCTCCATTCCTTTAATTCATCATTATTAAACGTTCTAGCAGGTCTGTGCACGGTGCTTTGTGAGAAAACATGTGAAATTTTAGCATCATTAAAGAAAGATCCATTATAATCCAAATTGGTGTTACCAATGGTCGCTTCCGCTAAGGAAACAATTCTTCTCTGTGTACCCAATGTCAATGAATCTTCAAGTGTACTCAAACTAATACGATCATTTCGCTGGGAGGATATAGTGTTGAAAGGTTCAAATACCAATGATTTCAATGCACAAGTTTCCCATAAACAAGTGTTATCGACCCCCCAGGACATTGGTGTAATTGGGGTATTGATTGGAATGAAAATGGAGGAATTTTTTTGTAACTCCAAAAAAGTCCTTATACGAGATAATGCATCTTTATTACTCAATTCACCATTTTTTTTACCATTATAAATTCCCCATGTAAATACACTGGTTTTAGGATTATAATCATCTCTAATTTCATTCAACATCTCTGCACTGAATCCTCCCCAAGCAGAATCTAATTCACAAACAACATTAATCCCATCCAATAAATCACAATTTTCAAGCATAACTCTATACTTATCCTCCAAGAAATCCAAACCTCTAGATTCTTCATTCCATTGTCCCTGGCCAACTTCATATCCTTCAAATTCTTTATCTTGTCCCATGGATAATCTACCTTTAGGAAACTTCACAGGATCGTATTCCCAATTACTCAACTCATTATACGACGTGGGTTCATACAACACACGTGAATAATCTGTCCAATACATTGTTGATTCTTTATCCAATTCGGGGAATTCACCAGCACCATCTAGGGCTTTTTGATACGCACTTTTACGGATCGGTTCTTTATTGATTTTTTCCACTGAACCTTCCCATTCATCTTTATTCTCATCATCTTCTGGTTTACCAGAATATTCAAATTGTCCTAATGAGCCAAACCCACTTTTAAAATCCCAAATCAATGCTCGTGGTGTATAATTTAAAGATGATTTATCATATGATAACGTTGGCTTGAAAAAAACGTTCGGATCGTTCGCACTCTTGGAGATGGACTGTGTATAGTCGATATAAGACTCCTGTGTGTTATAGAAATGCGTTATCACGTGGTTCGCCTGTGGCGAGAGTGAGACATTCAGCACTTCGGGCATTCTTGATCTTCTCTATATTCAAGTCTCTTGGTTAAAAGTTGTGTCAAAAGTTTTCCATTTTCGAAGCCTTCGCGAATCTTTAATTTGACTTTTTCCGTTACGTGTACAAATATTCAAAGAGCTCATCGATGATCGGAGTGTATACTGCACTGTTGTAGATTATATTTAGAACCACTGATCAAGGATCAAGACTGCCACAATGCACCTCACGTCGTTGGTGCTGCTAATATTCACAGCCTTGGTCACCACTGTTCTCTGTGAGGCCGACTATTACAAGATCTTGGGTCTTTCAAAGAGTGCTAGTGAAAAAGAGATCAAATCTGCCTATAGACAGCTCAGTAAGAAATATCACCCAGATAAAAACCCAGGAGATGAAGACGCACATCACAAGTTCATAGAAGTTGGTGAAGCATATGAAGTGCTTAGTGATGATGAGAAAAAAACCACTTATGATAAATTTGGTCATGATGGTTTGAAAAACGGTGGTCGTGGAGGAGGTGGTGGATTTGATCCATTTAGAGATTTCTTTAGTGGTGGTGGCTTCGGTGGATTCGGTGGTCAAAGACGTCCCCAGGGGAGACCACAAGGTCATAACTCTGATGTTAGAGTTGATGTTACACTTGAAGATTTTTACCTAGGTGTAGATTTAAATTTTGATGTTGAGATGCAAGATATATGTGATCAATGTAAAGGTACAGGTTCAAAAGATCAAAAGACTCATACATGTTCCGGCTGCCAAGGTTCAGGTGTTAAAATCGTCAAGAGACAATTAGCTCCAGGTATGTTTCAACAATTTCAAGGTACTTGTGATGAATGTGGTGGTAAAGGTAAAAAAATTGCAAACAAATGTTCTCATTGTCATGGAACCGCTGTACATCGTAATATTCGTCATTATGATTTTTATTTGGAAGCTGGTACTCCAAGAGGATTTGTTCATGTTTTCAAAGGTGAAGGTGATCATAGTCCAGATTGGGATGCAGGTGATTTACAAGCTCATTTGGAAGAGAAAACCACAGGGAACTTGGGGTATCGTCGTAGATTTGATACATTATATCGTACAGAGGTATTAACATTAAAAGAAGCATTATTAGGTGATTGGTCAAGAGATTTAATCTTTTTCGGTGATGAAAATATAACAATAACGAGGAAAAAAGGTCAAGTCGTTATGGATGGTGATGTAGAAATAATAAATGGTAAAGGTATGCCTATATTAGATGGTCCTATAGAGTTTGGTGATTTAATAATAGAGTATAAAGTCATATATCCAGGTGATGGGGGTGCTTCTAAATTAATTAGAGATGAATTATAAATCTATACAACAACTTTATCATTTTGATAATTCCAATAGTTTTTCCTAATTGGATCATATTTACTGGCTAATAATTCATATCCTGTTTTAGCTAATTTAGGTTGATTTTTTGTATATATCTTCACTAGTAATTCTAAAGCCGGTACAGATTTGATAGATTCCAAATCACTATCTTTGCTCAAGGCATTAGCGTATTTTAAAGCAAAACTTTCCAATTCTGAAATGTCCCTTTGTAGTTTAGAATAAATCCCCTTTAAATAATTCCATGAACTAACATTTTGTGGTGCCATTGATATCTTATCTTTTGTATATTCAACTTCTTTTTGGAAAACTTCATCACTAACCTCTTCCCGATTCTGTTCAGCATCATTGAAAATTGCAAAAAATCGATGTGACCAGGCAGAATTATTATAAACATCTTCTTGAATAAAATTATCAACAAAATCTAATTCTTCATCATACTTGTTGAAAAATTGTACTAACCATTTACGATGTGACCAAACATGATAATTTTTTGAATCATCATCAAGCATAACTTGTATCAGGGGGAATTCTCTTTTTGGATCAGGTTTATCCTCGATTTTCAATAATAATTGTCTATAATTCCAAATTTGATAATTTTTAATGTTTTCTAATGCAACTTCTTCAACCCAATCCAATTCAACATCCAAATCTTTTTGCAATTTAACAATATTATGATATCTATATTGCCATACCGTATAATGTGCTGCATTTAATTTAATAGCCTCTTGTGTGATGAATAATGCTCGTTCAGAATACTCTTCTTTAGATTGTAAAGCCCGTAATAGACCTAGCACTCTGCGGTATTCATCCGAATATAAGATCTGGGATACTTGTACACCTTCAACATCTATTGGTAATGGCTCTATATCGTCCCAATTGTAATTTTCCTGTAATTGTTAGTTATACTGTGAATATTGCTCTAGCCCATACAAACTCACCATTTTTGTCTCTGTTCCAACTTTACTCAGTATACTTTGTTATTATAAGCAATATGCCAATCTCCAGTCTTATATATCACCGATGTGCCAAATTTACAACCTCAAAAACTTTTAATATTTCCTTCCATTTGATATCAATCTTTACATTTACCATTTTGGGCTTGAAGAAAGGAAAATCAAACCATAAATATTCGCGAATTTTGTAAATATAAACCACCAGAAAGTTGATATCTCTAATTTATAAAAACATAGTGTGAAGTGAATTTAAAACACTCAAAAACATATAGGCTTTACTCTCATTGACTGATCTAGTACACAATTTTTTTTTATTCTTTTTAAAGTCATTTTAAGACCCCCTTATGGTTAATTTTCGGGGTTAGAAGTTTCGAGTATTCACAAATCTAGAGCTGCTTATATCGTCATTCATACACACAAAATGGAGTGAGATAAACTTAAAAAATATTAAAGTACTCTTTTAGTAATATAATAATTTTAATGGGTCTCGAAAGTAGATTTCCAAGTATTTTAAGCCCTGCATTCGATTAATTTTAATTTTAATATAAAATTTTGAATTTAATTAAAATGACCAATAACTTTAATTTTAAAATACAAAATTATTGAAAGCGTTACAAATATTTATGGATCTATTCTCGATCGTCGAATTTTATATTTATAATTATTTCCTACTTATATATGAAACTGAAATTCCAATAATGTATATGAAGCTTCTTTACTAATAAAAATTCAATGTATGCTTTATACTTTTAAATTTTTTGTCTGTCTCGGCCGAAAGATATACACGAATAATATAATGTATGGCCGAGCTCAAAATTGGGAACGTAATTTATTACGAAAATTTTAAGCATGGCGCAGTTACGTCGTGAGGTCGAGCAGCTAAGTAATATAGAACGTTATTTATATTATATAATAGCTGTATGGATTTAGTGGAAAATGTACTTGTTGGACTGATCTCATCCTCATGATTTCAAGCTTGAAGGAGGCTCACGTATCAGGGTACTCAAGTCTACATCAGTTTGGGATCATCTGAGCTCTTTGAAATCTTATAAATTAAGACGTATTTAAAAAAGTCTATTCTCGTAAAGAATGTAACTCAACATTAATAGCTTCATTTTTCCCCAAGGAATCATTTTCACTTTCGGTTACCACTGCTTCTTTCCCACCATTTAAATGTTTTTGCACTTCTGGTGGTATATCACCTGTACTAGAATTGTATAAAATGATACCATTCCCCCTTGCATCTTTCTTCTCTTGTCTCTTGTAGAAAAACAATGTTACATAACTCCATACCATTAAAGCTGCAGAGTGACCAGCAACAAATACATAACCTTGATGATATCTTGGTGCAGTTGAAGTTTTGAACACAGTTGGTAATGTCCAACACACGGATTGATTAGCAAAAATATTGACAATACATAGAACAATGGAACGTTCTTGTGGATCATATCTCATAATATCGTTCAACCAACCGTATATAACCGATGAAACAGAAATACCAAAATATCCAATCATGAATGAATACCATAATGCTGGTTCTGGGACATCCCAAATTGAAAGTATAACACTACCCATTAGAACGAATATTTCAGCCCAAAAAATGGCAAATGATCTATTCTTCAAGACATCTGCAGATCCACATACCAATAGAATCCATACAATACCCAAAGCTGGCGGGATGGATGTCAAACGATTCAACGTTGGTGTGCTGTATCTATCCAATGATTTCAACCAAAGGGCAAACCCGTTATATCCAGTAGTGATTGCATTCCAAAACAAATAATCCAAGATTCCAAGAACATAAATTTTCCAACTGAACAAGATTTTCTTCCATAACCCCCAATCGAAAAATGGTGGTGGATTCTTCGTTGGTGGTTTGATATTTGCCTTTTTCAATCTATAACGAGCTAATCTAATTTCATCATCAGTCAGGAATAAAGAGCAGCAATTATTTGGAGTACCGGGAACCATATACAACGCTAAGAATGCAATAGTCGCAGTGGCAGCACCATCTATGATAAACATCCATCTCCATCCTGCTCTACCACCGGTACCATCTAAATTTTGGTATATCTGAGCCTGTAAAAGACCTGAAGTCAATGTTCCTAACATTTGTCCACAATAATATAACCCACCACGACGTCCTAATTCGTCTGGTTTATACCAAGACCCTAAAAGATAATGAATCATGATGAAGTAACCACTCTCAAAGGAACCAACCAGAAATCTGCATGCTTTTAGCTGACCTGGTGTCTTAACTGTCGATGTCAAGATTGTAACCAAACTCCATAAGATATCAGTTGAAAAGAATAGCAAATGCATAGGAGCTCTTGGGAAAATGTACATCCAAAGAATCTGGAATATAACACAACCAGCTTGAAATAAAGCTTGAGCATTTGAAAAATCGTTCCCTTGCATGTTCAAATCCTCCTTCATACCTGATACATAGGCATTACTGATATTTTGTTGATCAAGATTCTTTGACCAATAAGATATAAGGGCAAACACAACAATTTGTAAATCTAATTTGAAAATAAGTTTCTTTTCAGCAGTTGAAGCGTTCTTGTCGTAAAGTCTCCACCATGATTTTTGATTTCTAGTTTGCTTATTGAAACGGTATTCATATTCATCAAAGAATTTCCACCATGGTCTTCCTGCCTCGTCTCTATATTCAAACTGCTCTGTAGTCTCTGAATTTCCCGAGTATATACTCTTATCATCTATATCATCTTCCCAATCTTCAACTGTCCTTTCATGTGGAATAAATTTCCAGTACCAAGCAGAGTAATTCTTTATAGTCAGCTTCTCTTTGATAATACTAGCCATTTTACTACAGTATCTAGGCAGAGATACAAGCCTTAGCTAAGCTAAACATCTCCACGTCCTTCTAGCCACTTTTTATACCCTTCACCTCTTTTCCACACTTTTCAGATCTAAGATCCACAATTATCTGTCCATCGCAAATTTATGCTTAAATAAGAGCCGGTGATGTTGATCCGATGTCGTTATGATAGCCAAGACTATGCTAAAAAGCTTAATTCGTTTGTAGTGTGTATCGGTATCAGTTGTAATCGGTTGAATTGTGTATAATTTGGTGCAGTTTTCGTTAGTTTAACCACAGTTTTTTTGATTTTTTGGGGCTTTTGGCAGCAAAATTTATGGATCATCGACACCACAGTTTTATTGAAAGGCAACCATAATTGGAAAAGAAAGAATTGATTACTTCTACACTTTCAGTCATAAAGTGGGACATATGGGCATATATCTATAGTTGGCTTCGAAATATACGGGGGTTTTAATTTCTGATCCTTTAGTTTAGTGAATGGATTGGACATCAACCGTAACATCCTTCTTCAACAGCGAGTCACTCTTATTTTCAATAACTACTGCTTCATTTTCACCGTTTAAATGCTTTTGCACTTCTGGTGGGATATCACCAGTGCTAGAATCATATAAAATGATCCCATTCCCCTTTGCATCTTTCTTCTCTTGTCTCTTGTAGAAAAACAATGTTACATAACTCCATACCATCAAAGCTGCAGAGTGGCCTGCAACAAATGTATATCCTAAATGAAATTCTGGGGCTTTAGAAGTCTTAAATATTGTTGGTAATGTCCAGCACACGGATTGATTAGCGAAAATATTGACGATACATAGCACAATTGAACGTTCTTGTGGGTCATATCTCATAATATCGTTCAACCAACCATAAATAACAGATGAAACAGAAAGGCAGAAATAAGCAGTCATGAAGGAAAACCAAAGCGCTGATTCTGGAACATCCCAAATTGAAAGCAGGATACTTCCAATAAGAACAAAGATCTCAGCCCAAAAGATAGCAAAAGATCTATTCTTTAAGATATCTGCAGAGCTGCAGACAAGTAAGATCCAAACTATGCCTAATGCTGGAGGGATAGAGGTCAAACGATTTAAAGTTGGTGTGCTGTATTTATCCAATGACTTCAACCAAAGAGCAAACCCATTATAATTAGTATTAATAGCATTCCAAAAGAGATAATCCAAGATACCAAGCACATAAATTTTCCAGCTGAAAAAGATTTTTTTCCATAACACCCAATCAAAAAATGGTGGTGGGTCCTTAGTTGGTGGTTTGATGTTAGCCTTTTTCAACCTGTAACGAGCCAGTCTTATTTCATCATCAGTTAAGAACAATGAGCAACAGTTGTTTGGAGTACCTGGTACCATATATAAAGCTAGAAAAGCGACAACTGTAGTGAGTGCACCATCAATTATAAACATCCATCTCCAGCCTGCTCTACCACCAGTACCATTCAGGTTCTGAAAAATTTGAGCTTGTAATAATCCAGAAGTTAGAGTACCGAGCATTTGACCACAATAATATAGTCCACCACGACGTCCCAACTCATCAGATTTATACCATGATCCCAATAAATAATGAACCATGATAAAATATCCACTTTCAAACGAACCAACAAGGAATCTGCATGCCTTTAGCTGACCTGATGTCTTTACAGTAGAGGTTAAAATGGTAACTATACTCCACAATATGTCTGTTGAGAAAAACAAGAAATGCATTGGAGCTCTTGGAAACAAATACATCCAAAGAACTTGGAAAATGACACAACCAATTTGGAATAAAGCTTGCGTATTTGAGAAATCATTCCCCTGCATGTTTAAATCCTCTTTCATCCCGGAAACATAAGCATTACTTATATTTTGTGTGTCCAAGTTTTTCGACCAGTAAGATATAACGGCAAATAGAACGATCTGTAGATCTAATTTGAATATCAATTTTTTTTCCGCTTTTGATGCATCTTTGTCATAGAATCTCCACCATGATTTTTGAGCTCTAGTGTGTTTATTGAAACGATATTCATATTCATCAAAGAATTTCCACCATGGTCTTCCTGCCTCGTCTCTATATTCAAATTGCTCAGTAGTCTCTGAATTTCCTGAGTAGATGCTCTTTTCATCTATATCATCTTCCCAATCTTCAACTGTCCTTTCATGTGGGATAAACTTCCAATACCAAGCCGAGTAGTCCTTTACTATCAGCTTCTCTTTGATACCACTGGCCATTGTTCAAGAGCAGAAGTCATTGTACTATTGTTAAAGATCCAGAGCCATAACCACCTTCAATCTGTCCTCTTTTATACCTTTTGACAACCACACTTTCATAGAGGATCCACACTTCTCCCTTATCGCAACCTTATATGCTACAGATTGACCCGAACTATCAACTGACCCGACACCAGTACTATACCAGATGTAAGATTGGGCAAGACCCGTTCCAAATTGTGGTTTGTTATCAATTGTGTCATTGTTGATAGTCATTGAACCACACTTTATACCCTTGTCTCTTTAGCTGTGAAACACCGCAAAACCAGCACCATTGTAACGGGATAAACGGACCACCAAATTTTGAAGAGAGAAGCACTGTAAGAAAAGCACATTGGCCTGATTATTATAATATGGTCTGAACGGTGGCGGTTGTTTAACTTTTTTAAACACAAATATTATTACTGAAATCGTGAAAATTTCTACAAATCTGCCAATTTCCCGGGTCAGTTTTATACGCTAACTTATATTCATCTAAATCATCAAGATAGCTATAACATGAATTATTCTTTGGATCTAGTACTAATTGAGCGAGTGTCGATATTTGCTTCCATTTTATCCTTGTCTGAAACGACGTCTTCAGATACACCGGACAGATCATTCAGATGTTTTTGCACCTCCGGTGGTACATCCCCCGTACTGGAATCATACAAGATAATTCCATTTGCCTTTGCATCTCTCTTTTCTTGTCTCTTGTAAAAGAAAAGTGTAACATAAGTCCATACCACCAAAGCTACAGAGTGCGCGGAAACGAAAACATAACCTTGATGGAATCGTGGAGCTTTCGAGGTCTTGAATACCAATGGTAATGTCCAACTTACCGATTGATTGGCAAATATGTTGACCGTACACAGTACGATCGAACGCTCTTGTGCATCATATCTCATGATATCGTTCACCCAACCATATACAACAGACGAGATTGACATACTGAAATATCCAATCATAAATGCAAACCAAAGGGCTGACTCTGGAACATCCCAAATTGCAAGTATGGTACTATTTGTAAACACAAAGCATTCAGCCCAAAATATAGAAAATGATCTATTTTGTATGATATCTGCAGATGTACAAACCATCAAGATCCAAACCACGCCTAATGCAGGTGGGATAGAAGTTAAACGATTTAATTTTGGGACACTATATCTATCCAAAGATTGTAACCAAAGGGCAAACCCATTATATCCAGTGTTAACAGCGTTCCAAAATAGATAAAATAAAACACCAAGTACATAGATCCTCCAACTAGTAAGGATTTTCTTCCATAACCTCCAGTTGAAAAAAGGAGGAGGTGTTTTGGATGGTGGGTTGATGTTTGCCTTTTTCAATCTATAACGTGCCAATCTAATCTCGTCATCAGTCAAGAATAACGAACAACAATTATTTGGGGTACCTGGAAGCATATAAAGTGCAATGAATCCAACACTTGCTGTAGCACAGCCATCAATTATAAACATCCATCTCCAACCTGCTCTACCACCAACACCATTCAAATTTTGATAAATCTGAGCTTGTAGTAAACCAGAGGTCAACGTTCCAAGCATCATACCACAATAAAACAATCCACCACGACGTCCCAACTCATCTGATTTATACCATGATCCTAAAAGATAATGAATCATGAGAAAATATCCACTTTCAAGAGATCCCACAAGGAATCTACAAGCTTTTAATTGAGGTTGTGTTTGCACTGTGGATGTTAAAATTGTCACCAAACTCCACAAAATATCTGTGGTGAAGAATAACAAGTGCATAGGTGCTCTGGGGAATATATACATCCAAATAGTTTGGAAAATAACACCACCAGCTTGGAACATGGCTAAAGTATTGGAAAAATCGTTTCCCTGCATGTTCAAATCCTCCTTCATACCTGAAACGTAGGCATTACTGATGTTTTGTTGATCTAAATTCTTTGCCCAGAATGAAACAAGTGAAAATAGTACAATCTGTAAATCCAATTTAAATATAAGCTTTTTTTCAGCTGATGATGCATTCTTGTCGTAAAATCTCCACCATGATTTTTGCTTTCTGGTTTGTTTATTATAACGATATTCATATTCATCAAAGAATTTCCACCATGGTCTTCCTGCTTCGTCTCTATACTCATATTGATCCACAGCGTCTTCAGAATAGATACTCTTGTCATCCTCTGGCCAGTCTTCCACTATTCGTTCATGAGGAATAAACTTCCAATACCAGGCAGAGTAGTCCTTTAAGACCTCCTTGTTCTCAACAATACTAGCCATAATCTCACCAAAGATTTAGAGAATAGCACACCAAAACCCTCAAGAGCTATTTATCCACTTTTTATATCTCTGTCCTATTCACAATTTAATCAGACGAAGATCCACACTTCTCATTATGTACATTATCGACCCGAGCCTAAGTACTATTGTTTGCAGCCATTCCTCGAGAATTAGTCCCATTAAGAGACCATGTGCACTGTAATGTACAGTTTTAAACAAAATCAATGTACGTGGGATTGTGGTAGGTCATGTCCGCTAATTAACTCATCACTTATCAGTAACCACAGTTTAGAGCAGCTGCGTCCGTTGATGAGGCTCCACACTTTGAAAAAGCAACTGCACAATCGATATTTTGAGCAGTAGACGTAGCATCGTTTTAATTCTTGAAAAGTATCATATGAGCCGGTTTCATTAACATTATATTTGAATCTTTTAATTGGCTAATATGTGGACGTGAATATTATATTTCACAATGCTCGGAAACAGCGAACAATCACCAAAATTTTGTTATTTTACACAAATCAGACATTCCAAAACAGTTCATTTATTTGCTATAATAATGTACAAAAAATAATTTTTATCAAATGCCTCAACTATTGTGATTTCCAAATATTTTCAAAATAGTGCTTCACAAAAGCCAATGGATGTTTTTCATCCTTAGCACCCATGGTACCAATACCTGGTGAGAAACTTGTGATTGGTAGCACAAGGACATCACTGATTAATTTTGGAACTTCTAATTTAGTGAAATCTTTCCATGTGATCTTAGAATAAATACCACTTTGAACATAATCGTTGAAATAAGTGAAAATAACATCTGTCCAAATACCTGCACCTGTCCATTTCATAATATCAAGGTTATCAGTGTATTGTAAATCAGCAGCCTTCTTTTTTTGTAATGTTAACTCTGTGATCTTGGCCACAATTTCTCTCAAGATTGGATGACCTGGTTTGGCTTGGATAACCCATTGACAAAATTGTAATCTTCTTGCATAAGTCTTTCTCCAGTCTGAAGTATCTGGATCAGATTCAATACCGATAATCATACCAATTTCATTTGGTGAAACGTTTTCTGGGATCCAATTTGGTACCGGTTGTAAAGGTAATGTATCAACATCTGCATAAATACCACCACGAGCTAAAAGAATCAAATATCTGAAAAAATCCATTTTCAAAATAATTGAAGGTAATGTTTCATAGGCTTCAACAATTTCTGGAATCAGGACATACAAATGATGAATGATTGCGCTTGAAGTATCATCATTGAATAATTCATGGACAAAACCTGGGTTCTTCATGGCCCATTGTAATTCACCTTCTTTGAATTTTTCACCAAATCTTTCATCGTTTAACCCATATTTCCAACTTTGCCAAATATAAGCTGGAAATTTTCTACTTTGATCATATGGAAACAAAAATGCTAATTTTTCTCTTAATGATGAATCAACAGGTGGACGACGTAAATCATGTATTTTCTTCTCCAAATCCTTTCTGCTTTTCTCCAAATCTGTGATTTTATCCTCTTGTTGTTTCAATAATTTTTCAGTAATTGCTTCCAATTTGGAAGTGAACTCTTCCTCTTTATGACTGTTTAAATTCAATAAATTTTCATTTGGAATTTGTTTCAATACCTCTTGTAAGTCTAATTCTTTACTTGGTACAAGTTTATATAGTATACCAATAACAGTTATAAGCGATACCGCTATAATGACGATTCTTCTGATGCTATTGATTGAGCTCATGGTCTCCTGAGCTTTGTTGAAATTTTTATACTTGAGTTAAAAATTCTTGACAGTTTGATAAATATAGCACTTGAAATCAAAACACCACTGATCTCGAAATAAAGCCGCGCTAAAACTCAAGTTGGCTAGAATAAATGAAGCAGGACCAGTGTAGAGCAAATCCAATATTCCAAGATATCAGCTGAGCCAAAAGAAAAGTATCTCACTGTGGGAATAAACACGGTTGTACGACTTTTTGATCTGCATTTATGTAGTGTTGTTCAATCTCATTTTTTTCCATAAATCAAGAATTTCGCGTGAAAATGAGGAAGTTCTCAAAAGAGTAAAATACAGGCACGTGATTTAAGTCACGTGACATTGGTAAATAGTATAACCTACTCAAAATTAATTACGAGTTCCGTGTATTGCTTAACTAACCAAACAAGTGCCAATCCTCTACTTTCAGCTGCTCAATGGCCCTCTTCACAACACTCAACGCCAGCCCGATTCTCTTACCGGCCTTGTTATCCTCTTCCAAGTTGTTTAGTTTCCCGAGATCTTCCAATTCATCTTTATTCGATATCAAGACATTTTGAGTCACAAGAACATCTGTATCGACTTTCTTCAATCGTATTATACCAAGGACTACTACTAGGGTTGGTTTATAATCAAGACCTTTGGATTCATCTCTCCCCCATTTCTTGGCCTGTTCTAACCCTATAGCGATGTAACTCTTGCACTGCAGTTGATTTGGTGTCTCATCAATCTGGAACAAGTTCCAGTCATTTGAGGAATCATTCAAGGCTGAAATTTCACTGAAGTGCTCCTTGATGGCCTCAGTGTCAGCACCATCGATTCTCTCCATCAGGTCAAAGATAATTGAGTCGTCCTTGTTCAGCTCTGTGTAGTCAGTGGTGTTCTCGGTTGGGTTCAAGAAAACTTCCTGTGTGTCTGGGATCTGTCTCATGTCAGAGGCATCAAGCACCCCAGCTGGAACCTCGGTGGTGATAGCACCACCGTAGAGCTCTTTCTTCTCAAAACTGACCATTTTGTCTTGAAATTTGTGCTTTTTAGCTGTTCCCACATCATTTCAAATCTTTTCAATATTTCGCTATAGTGAACTTTCAGCGTGCGCGAACCGGCGATGGAACTTTGAAAGTTGGACACAAATCGTTGCCACTAAAATCACAAACCTAACCCTTAACCAGAAAGTCAACAATCAATTGTATTGAACAGACAGGTCAATTGGCATAGTCAAACTTCTACTTTATCAAACACTTTCAACGAGCGGGTACTTCGAAGAAAGCAGATATCAAAAGTTACGTTTGCTGTGAAGAGAGATTAACTACACATAATGTCAGATTCAAAGATGCAAATCGATACTCCTTCACCTCAACCAGAAATTGATGAAAGTTTATACTCTCGTCAATTGTACGTGCTAGGTAAGGAGGCGATGCTTAGATTACAAAACTCCAATATTTTGATCATAGGTTTACGTGGGTTAGGTTTGGAAATTGCTAAAAATGTCGCACTAGCTGGTGTCAAGTCATTATCCATTTATGACCCAAACCCAGTGGAATTAAAAGACTTATCCACTCAATTCTACTTGACTGAAGAAGACATTGGTAATCCACGCGCCGCTTCATCTCTTGCCAAATTAGCAGAGTTGAATTCATACGTTCCAATCTCTGTTGTCGATGAATTATCTGAAGAAACCTTGGCCAAGTTCCAAACTGTTGTTCTGACTGATGTTTCCCTAGAAGAGCAAGTCAAGATCAACAATTTTACACATGGAAACAACATCAAATTCATTGCTACTGATGCTAGAGGTCTATTCGGTAATGTCTTTGTGGATTTCGGTACTGATTTCACAATTGTTGATCCAACTGGTGAAGAACCATTAACTGGTATCGTATCAGATATCGAATCTGATGGTACCGTTTCGGTCTTGGATGATAACCGTCATGGTCTCCAAGATGGTGATTTTGTCAAATTTAACGAAGTGCAAGGTTTAGAATCATTGAACGATGGTCAAGTCTATAAAGTTACCGTTCCAGGTCCATATGCCTTCAATATCGGTGATGTTTCTAACTTAGGTACTTATAAAAAAGGCGGTGTTTATACCCAAGTTAAAGTTCCAACTAATGTGTCATACGAACCATTATCCAAACAATTGGAAAATCCTGAATTTTTATTTTCAGATTTTGCTAAATTTGATCGTCCAGCTCAATTACATTTAGGGTTCCAAGCTTTACATCAATTCCAAAACAAACATAGCGGTGCATTCCCAAGACCATTAAATGAAGAAGATGCCAATGAATTTTTACATTTAGTTAAAAATTTAGCAACACAACAAAACTTTGAAGGCGATTTAGACGAGAAATTATTAAAAGAATTATCATACCAAGCTCAAGGTGATATTCCAGCTATTAATGCCTTCTTTGGTGGGCTAGTCGCTCAAGAAGTCTTGAAGGCTTCATCTGGTAAATTTGTTCCAATTAAACAATTTTTGTATTTTGATTCATTAGAATCATTACCAGGTAAGAACTACCCAAGAACTGAAGAAAACACTAAACCAATCGGTTCCCGTTATGATGCTCAAATTGCAGTTTTCGGTTTAGATTTCCAAAAGGCCATTGCTAATGTCAAAACCTTCCTCGTTGGTTCAGGTGCGATTGGTTGTGAAGTTTTGAAAAATTGGGCTTTAATGGGGTTAGGTTCAGGTCCAGAAGGTAAAATTGTTGTTACTGATAACGATACCATTGAAAAATCAAATTTGAATCGTCAATTCCTTTTCAGACCAAAGGATGTTGGTCAAAACAAATCTGAAGTTGCTGCTAGAGCTGCTGTTGCTATCAACAAGGATTTGGAAGGTAAAATTGAAGCTAAATCTGATAAAGTTGGTACTGATACCGAAGATATTTATGACAATGCATTCTGGGAAAGCTTAACCTTTGTCACTAATGCCTTGGATAACATTGATGCTCGTACTTATGTTGATCGTCGTTGTGTCTTTTTCAACAAGGCCTTGTTGGAAAGTGGTACTTTAGGTACAAAGGGTAACACTCAAGTCGTCATTCCAAGATTAACAGAGAGTTATTCATCATCTCAAGATCCACCTGAAAAGGCTATCCCATTATGTACTTTACGTTCATTCCCAAACAAGATTGATCATACCATCGCATGGGCTAAGAGTTTATTCCAAGGTTATTTCACAGAAGCTGCTGAAAATGTTAATTTATATTTGACTCAACCAAACTTTTTGGAAGCTACTTTGAAACAAAGTGGTGATGTTAAGGGAATTTTACAAACCATCTCAGAATCTTTGAACGATAGACCTTATTCTTTTGAAGATGCTATTAAATGGGCTAGATTAGAGTTTGAGAAGAAATTCAATCACGATATCAAGCAATTGTTATTCAATTTCCCAGAAGACGCTACTACCTCAACAGGTGCTCCATTCTGGTCAGGTGCTAAACGTGCTCCAAAACCATTGGTCTTTGATATCAACAATGATGATCATTTCCATTTCGTTGTTGGTGCTGCTAACTTAAGAGCTTTCAACTATGGTTTGAAAGGTGACCAAGGCGAACCAGATAAATCATTTTATCAAAAAGTCATTGATGAGATCAAAATTGAACCATTCAGTCCACGTTCTGATATTAAAATTCAAGCTAATGATGATGAACCAGATCCAAATGCCCAACAAGCTGTTGAATCTGATGAACTACGTAAATTGGCCGCTTCATTACCACAACCATCTACCTTAGCTGGTTATAGACTGAACCCAGTTGAATTTGAGAAAGATGATGATAGCAATCATCATATTGAATTTATCGCTGCTGCTTCTAATGCCCGTGCTTTGAATTATTTGATCGATCCTGCTGACCGTCAAAAGACCAAGTTCATCGCTGGTCGTATCATTCCAGCTATTGCCACTACCACCGCTTTAGTTACTGGGTTGGCCCAACTGGAGTTATACAAAGTTGTTGATAAAAAGGATAACATTGAAGATTATAAAAATGGGTTTATTAACTTGGCTTTACCATTCTTTGGGTTCTCTGAACCAATTGCCTCACCAAAGGGTAAATACAATGATAAAGAATTCGATAAGATTTGGGATAGATTTAACATTAAAGGTGATATCACTTTACAAGAATTGATAGATCATTTCCAAGAAAAAGAAGGTTTAGAAATTACAATGCTTTCGTATGACGTTTCATTGTTATTTGCTAGTTTCTTCCCACCTAAAAAGGTTAAAGAAAGATCATCATTAAAAATTACTGAATTGATCAAAACTGTCACAAAGAAGGACATTCCAAGTCATGTTAAAACTTTAATCTTGGAAATTTGTACCGATGATAAAGAAGGTGAAGATGTTGAAGTTCCATACATCACCATTACTTTATAGATTAGTCGACTGGCTTACAATTTAGTTTTAAATAAAGTTTATTAATTAATGTTTTGACTTATATTGAAATCAACCTTGTAACCCAGCAGTAACAATTCTAAACAACTCACCACGTTTATAAAACAATTTTTCAAAAGGTCCATCTTCACAAATCTTACCATTTTTCATAGTCAATACCCTATCAGAAATTTTCATCATTTCTTCACTATGTGTGATGATTAAAACAGTCAGATCATTTTGAGACTTTAAATTATTCTTAACTAATGATGCAATAGCACTTGAACTTTCAGAATCTAGAGCAGAAGTACATTCATCCAAAATTAATAATTTTGGTTTCCTTACTAATGCACGAGCAATTGATAATCTTTGAGCTTGACCACCTGATATTAATGATGTATCAATTCTAGTATTTAAACCTTCTGGTAATGAAATTACAAAATCATAAATGTTTGCAGATGTTAATGATTGGAAAATGTCATCATCTGATACGTTTTCTAACCCATATGACAAATTTTCTCTAATGGTACCATCGAAGAATACAGCTTTTTGATCAACCAAGGCAACAACATCTCTCAACCAACTGACATTTATGTTATTGATATCAATACCATTGAAAAACAATGTGTTATCAGGGACTTGGAATAGTCTTGTAAGTAATAAAGTCAATGTAGATTTACCTGAACCAGATTCACCAATGACTGAAACATGATCTCCCTTTTGAATATCGAAACTCATATTTTTCAAAACTTTTTGATCAGGTAAAGAAGGGTATGCAAAATTTAAATTTTGGAAACTCACAACTGTTTTAGCTTCATCATTTGGTACCACTGAACCAACTGTTTCAGTTTCTGATTGGTCTAAATCTAATAAGCGGAATATATAAGTAGCAGCTCTTTGACCTCTACTAATATCTGGGATTTGATTGATCAATTGGACACAACTCATGATGGAGAATAAAAGCAAGACAAAGGTTTCCATTAATTTATTTGTGGTGTATTCACCTTTACCAACTAATCTCATACCATAGTATAACAAGACACCTTGTACGATAAATGTTAAAACTGTTGTAATTGCAACACCCAACCCCGTGAAGATAGCTCTATTGCGACCAATGGTTTTTAAATGGTGTGCTTTTTCTTCAAACTTGACAGTAAAATATTTCTCTAATCGAAGCACTTTAATAGTTTTAATACCTCTAACGACTTCATAATTATGATTTTCAACTTCAACAACTGCATTTTTATATTCATTTTCATAGTATTGCAAAATGGATGCATAAGCACCCGATGTGATAACAAAAGCTGGAACTAATGCAATACAAACCAAAGATAATTTCCAACCGGTAGCTAATGCCCAAATAAGACCTAAGCTTGATAAGATAGAAGCAGTGGTGACGATCCCTAAAAATTGGGAAACTAATGATCTCAAATCCCTACTATCATTCAACAACAAAGCGGAAACTTCGGCAGGGGCATTTGTCTTTTCACCAAACCAGGATATACCTTGTTTGGAAAGAGCTTCGAAGGCCCTTTTCCTCAGGGCATAGACCCAGATTTCACTGGAGTAATGTAACAAAAATTCCTTCATGAAAGTGGAAATCCCATCAAACAATGCTAAAAAAATTACAATTAATGACCATTTTAGCAGGTAATGTGGGCTTCCGATATCATCATTAGATGGAACAATACCAGATAATAACTTGGAGAATGTATATGAAAAAATTGGATTAACTGCACCATTCAAGACAGAAAATAGTAAGCCTGCGAAAAGCAGAGGCTTACGGTCAACAGATTGGTACATCTTTTTCACAATGGTTAAAATAGGGGTCAAATCAGGTCTTTCTTCGACTTTTTGTATTTCTTCTTCATTTGCTTCTAAATCCTTTTGATCCTGATGTTCAGCTATAGGTGAACTAATTTCAACTCTTCTGCTTCTCTTTGGTGTTTTGATCTCCGAGAGCGCATGTCTATCCATAACAGGTTCAGGTACATGGCCGAAAAAACTTAGTGGATTAATTGAGGATAAGACTTGAGATGATAAGCGAGATCCTATTTGGTTCTGGAAAGATTGATCGACATTGAAATGTGATTCAAATGTATTGAAGCCTTGTTTGTCATGTATCTTTTCCACAGTGGTATCTTGAAGATTAGCAAGACGATGGAATAAACCTCGTTTCATCTCCAAATCTCCTCTGTAACCACTTTCTGCGACAACACCTTGTTCCATAAGATATATGAAGTCATCTTTACCGATTTGACTGAACTCATGTGTCAATATGATTGTTGTTTTCCCTTCTCTCCATTTCTTGACAGCTGCTATGATCAACTCTCTCAATACGATATCTAACGCTGAAACAGATTCATCTAAAATCAAGATTGGGGTATTTCTAATCCTTGCACGAGCCAAGGCAACTCTTTGCTGTTGACCACCACTAAGTGTAATACCATTTGGCCCTACTATAGTTTCCAGACCATCATCTAGATCTCTTATGACTTCGTTAAGTAATGACATTTGACAAGCATTTTGTAACTCTTCATCTGAAACATCTGGTGAGTCAGAAGCTAATTTCCCCATCAAAATATTGTTTTTTATAGTATCTTTGAAAAGTGTACATGATTGTTCGACTAGTGTGATATTATCTGTTAGCCATTTGTTATTTAGCTTTGAAACATTGAATCCATCAATTTCAACTCTTCCTTTATTTGGATTGTAAAAGTTAAGCAGCAAACTGCTCAGTGTTGATTTACCAGAACCTGATCTACCAACCAAAAAAGTTGTCTGACCAGCAGGGAAGTGAAGTGTAACATCATTCAAGACTTTCGTTTGGAATCTGGTTGGATAAGCAAAATCAACATTCTTGAATTTTATATCACCTTGGCATGACTCTGGATAAAGAGTAATGTTCTTTGTATCATCAATGGCAATTTGATTATCGAATTTACTGACAATGGTCTTGGATTTTCTCACTTGAACAAAAGCTTGAATGTTTCTAATTGCAACTTTAGCCTTTTGTATGGTGACAATCTGCGGTAATGTACTTTTTAATGTTTCTGATAACATCAAACAAGATGTAAAGCAAGTCAAGACGTCACCTGAGGTCAACTTCCCTTTTCTCACTTGTGAAGAACCAAACCAAAAACCTTGTACATACATACACAAGACAATGAATCTCATTAGACCCATATTGGCACTTGTGACGATGCATACTTTAAAAAATGCTTTTTTACAATCTTTAACAGAAATTGAAAACTTTTTGAACTCCATATCTTGGGTTGAAAACAATCTGACGAGTTTAGCAGACGCTAAAGACCAGTCTAGAACTTTAGCTGCTTTCGATGTTTCAGTATTTTCATTATTTGTGAACTTTTCCGTCAACTGTGCAAAAGTATATGCTGAAATGACAATAATAGGCGATGATGCTAATAGAACCAGCGTAACAGACCAAGAGTAATAAAATGCCACCCCAACCAAAGCGACAAGCGAAGCAATGTTCTGAAGAGTCATAGCAGTGGCTTCTGCACACCCTGATCTAAGTTCTTCAACACATCTATTAATCTGTGTCAGATCCCCCATTAGTGTTTCATTTTCATCATACCAAGAGATTGGGTTATTCATAAAAGTTTTCAAAATGTTTTTTCTTGACCTTAAACCTTGTCTTTCACCAATTTGCATCCAAGAAGCAATGGTAATCCAAGTGAGTGGGATACAACCGGCACCCAAAAGTATAAGTGACATTGTTGACAATCTGATTGCTTGCATGTATTCACCAAAGCCATCGTATTTGCCCTGCATGTAGTTGGATAGCACGTTGAACACTCTACCCATCAATATGGCAGCGATGGCAGGCCCTAAGGCATTCACCACTGTGCAGAGAAACCCAATAAGAAGCAATGGTATATCTCCCTTCTTCAACAGCATGAAGATATTAGCCTTTCGTATTTTGGAGTAATATTCACTAGCGGAACTCTCAGAGTCGTCATCCTGGATATCTAGCGCAAATAGCTCTTGGTCTTTCTCATAGCTTCCTTCCTCTGCAAATGTAAAGTTACTGCTTGGTAGCGTCTCGGTAGGACTTGTTGATTGTATTGGCTTGATCATCTTGTGTTACAATAGAAACAGCGCTTACTCTCTCACTACCTTGCAAAGACAAAGCATGCTGGAGATCTCTTCTTTATATCAGCACCATCCACCTTGCAACATCTCAGTTTCATAAACAGCCATTTATCTAACCTCATCTCGCAACATTTCAGTTTCTTTAACTTGTCACAATTGTTTGATTCAAGTTGTGGTTTCCCTTTTCAGAAGAGACAATCGAAGGTAAACTGGATCCCAAAATTTCGCGAAAAGAATACTCACTTCTCGTTACGGCCACTTTGAGCATAGCGATTCTGGGGAGCTTCACATGTGAAAAACAACTGGCCGGATTCTCTGTATAAATGTCGAGGAAAGGTGTGCTACTGTCTTGCTCTTAAACCCACTAGTAGCTATAGTGAACACCCAATTGAACCCATACGCAATGTCTGAAAAGCTACAAGTCGTCTCCGATGTCTTTGATCAACTGAGCAAGGAAGTTGATCTAACAAAACCAAGCTATTTGAGTGAGTTGGATGTCAACCCTAAACAAGATATCCGAGCTAACAGTAAAACTTTCAGTTGCCCTAGGATCTATATGTTTTAACCCAATCTTTTGGAACATTGTTGCAAGAACAGGTAAGTTATCAAATACTATACATTATCTTGCCTCCACTGACACATCCCAGAATACAAGACCCATTTCTTGACAAAATTAGCCGGATCACCAAAAGTTGGATGCTACATTTTAGCAGCTACAATCTTTTCATTAGGTATTTTGAGAGATTTTCTTTTTGAAAAAGCATTGAGAGAACAGGCCACTTCTGATTTACTCACTGGTGACATTATCAGATACTCATCATTTGTGTTTTTCGGCCTTGGTAATCTCTTTGTGTTGACTTCAATGTTTGCATTGGGAATCACCGGTACTTATCTAGGTGATTATTTTGGGATCTTAATGAATGAAAGAGTGACTGGATTCCCATTCAATGTTCTTGATAACCCAATGTATGTCGGTTCAACACTTTCATTCTTGGGTACTTCATTATATTTTAAGAAACCTGCTGGTTTATTCGCCACAATTGTTGTTCATCTATTGTACACAATTGCTTTGAAATTCGAAGAGCAAGTAATTATTATCCAACAATATAAAGAAATTATCATACTAACCGGATATTTAGACCATTCACTGCTGAAATTTACGCAAAGCGTGCTGCCAGAGAAGGTAAGAAATCTGAATAATTGTCGAGTACTTGTATCAACTTGGGAGCTAAAAATCCATTCCCGCAAAACTCCCTCAAATAGTTTTTAATAGTATCAAGTATCAAAGTTCATCTGAAAGGAACCCCAATGTAGAAATCTTTGAAGTCTCAATCTCACCAAGCTCTTGTTTCTCGGTAATCTTATGAATCGTAGAAGCTCAGCTGGTAATAACGTAACCCCATTTTAGTGACGATAGAAAAGATGCTTCGCAGTAAGATGCTATGAAATGTGTTCGATGAATAGATATATCAAAGCAAAAGGGGTCTATAATAATCGAATGGTCTACTTCCAAGCTTCCACGGGACCCTTGGCCCTCAGCTGGATTTCCAGATGCGAAGGCCGCGAATTTGCGAAGACACCATCTCATACAATCTGAAAAAAAAAAAAAAAAAAAGAAGACCGATATTCAAAACACACAACAAAGCAGCATAATAAATTGCAAAATATACATCAAACCAACTAAGTTACCTCTTAAAACAATCAGGTACCTCAATTTATAAAAAAAATCACTAAATCATAGCTTTCAACACCAAAAATTTTCAAAATTAGGCAAAAATAAAATTTGCCTCCTATGGGAATTGAACCCATGATCCCCGCATTACGAGTGCGATGCCTTACCACTTGGCCAAAAAGGCAATATTTATGCCAAAATTGGGCGCTTTTCCAATAAATTCAAGAGACGCAGTTTTCACATTTTTTCCATCGAGCTTTTTTTAGTCTATATTATCTGATATAGAGTAAAAGCAGTGAATATCCTTACAGAGCAAGTTACAAGCTTTCAAACGAACCTACTTTCACTTTGAAATGACTGACGGATCCCAATCTG